>QANX01000880.1:0-112708 GCA_003254975.1 Ochetophila trinervis | reverse complement strand
TTTTTTTTTTTTTTTTTTGAGTTTATAATTCTCATGTCATTCTGGCCCTTGCCTTTGTGCAGATCATTTCAGCAATCTCTGGAGGCATTACTGATCTATCATTTCATGCTTTTGGCTATGCATGGCAGATTTTTAACTGTTTCTTAACTGCGTCATATTCTGTAAGTATTCTGTATGGAGGTTTAAATTTTTATCTTTACACTTAGAGCCTCGTTCTTTTCATAGTCCTTGCATTCTTTTCTGAAGGTAAGTTTGTATATTTGAAACTTAACTCATCCATAGTCCCAATTATTTGTACTTCCCAACTCGTTATAACAACACACGAGAACAAATTTTTTTGGCATTCACAGGTTTGATGTTCTTTCTTCAATTGCCAAGAAGATACAAATAAATTTTATCTTTCCTTGAGAACCAAAGAAAAGAGAAAAGATGAATGTTAAACAGGTTCTTTTTCTTTGGCTTGGCTTTTTGGCCAACCCAAGTGTTCAAGAATAATAAGGGAAGCTTTTCAACACCCAAAAGCATACATACCTCTTCAAACAGGAAAATATTTCAGCAACCACCCCCAATAAATTTAAAGTAAAAAATTTTAGAGAATCAAAAAGCATTACAAGTCTACAAGACAACCTTAAGAGTGGATTATCTGTGGTGTGAGAACATGAAATCTTAGCCTTGTTATGGGTAGCTTGAAAATTGGTTTTAACAAGATCTCGATGAGACTCCGATGAGACTCCAATGATAGCATAGAGGATTGATAGGTTGTTCTTGTGGATAGAGCTTGTAAATTGAAATATTATGGAGGGTATTTTTGGGAGTGGAATATATGAAAGGTAAAATGTTTTATTAACTTAAACTAGAATTAAAAATTGTAGGCAGAAAAAAAAACAAGAGGCTCTAAAAGTATTTTGAGATTTTTGATTGGTACAAACTATGTGAGCCTGTACTTGAGTATTTTTAGACTTCTTCAAGAGGCACAGCATGAACTTCAGAATTTAATTATGATCGGTCTTTGAAGATGTTTGACATAAACTCTATGCGAAAAAAGTCTCCAGTCTGCATTTAATTTACTCTGTAGAAAAAGTTTCCATTGCATATAGAAAGTAGACATTATAGTGAATTTTTGTGGATTTAAAAATAGTGACACTTGTTTGGTGTAGTTTCTATTATTTTTATTATGGAAATTTTACTTACAAATACTAAAACGTTCTTGGATTGTATGAAAATGTAATTCTTGAAAATAGGAAAAAAAAAAAATTGTTCTTATGTTCCTGAAAATAGAATACAATTTTTATAAAACAAACCAAACATGCCCTAAGATTCTTAGACCAATTTCATTATTCAGTTTCCTTTTGAAACATCGAGTGGTTCTGGATGTTAATAACTGTACTGTAAGATGCAATCAGAAATTTTAGTAGCTGTAACTGTAATAAGATACTCAAAATTGTGTGGTTATTTCTTTTAGTTTAAAGAGCTTGTAATATATTCATTTATTATCTTATAATTGCATCTAAGTATATTTATTTCTTTCTAAAACTTGTTTTGTACCTGTTTAGTTTAAAACTTGGACGATTTATTGTTTTGCTTTATCTTGGCAGCTTACCCTACGTAGAGTCATGGATACAGCCAAACAATACACCAAATCGGGGAACTTGAATGAGTTCTCAATGGTATTGCTGAATAACAGCCTTTCTTTGCCTTTGGGGATTCTTCTTATATTTGTCTTCAATGAGGTGGATTATCTTCTCAAAACGTGAGTTTTTCATTTTTGTTTCTCCTTTATTTTTCTTGTCAAGTAGTACTCTTCTCAGTTTTCTCTTTTTTACTAGGGAACACAAAAATTATTATTTTTTTACCTTCTGCTGTTGATATTTTACCTTAATATCTGTGATAACCAGAGAAATCCTTTTCTCCTTGAAGTATTTACTGTACTAGCTATGTTTTGGTCCATGCAATTGAAAAGTATTCTAGTTCTTCAAAATCATAGGTGTTACATCGAAATCATAGGTATGCACTCATTCAGAGCTATCCCAAGGGCAACAATATTAGTAAAATGTATAAGATCCGTCCACCTAACTTTTCTTATGCTTAAGACCTAAGTTACTTTTGCATGATATGGTCCATTAAAGATTTCTTATCATTTCTTCATTCTGTCCCCTTGGCTCTTGACCTCACAAACTATTTGCATAGTTTGGAAGATTCCTGATGGTACAATTTGGCCTCTGTTAATGTACTCCATATGAGCAACACCCAAAGTTTGTAATTTAAACTATTATGTTAATGATATTTTTATTTTTCTTTTTTTTTGTCTTCATTCATTGTCTTCCTAGCTTTGATTTTTGATATGCTTCTCATTTCTTTTCGATCATGGTTATTGCACCTTTTTGGGCAAAGACTGTGCTTGAATACCCTAGTCGACTGTGGCTTCTTTAGCCCAGGATTCAGAGACCTGCCTTCATCCACTGCTATTTTCTTCGCCAGCTCTTTGAGAAAAATATGCTGTAATTGCAATCTCTTTCCTGCGTCAAACCTTTGGGGTTTTGTATACTTCATCTTGCGACAATTGAGGTTTCATTTTCTGAAGAACTCATCTATTAACCAAATTATAAGATGTTTTCTACATGTAAGAGTGGTAACGTGAAAGTAGACAGCACATTCTTTATACATATCTTGAATATGTCTAGGCTATGAATGATATTGTAGGGCTGCAAAAAGGCCTAGTATAGTTAGCAAAGAAAAGTTTTGAGGGCCATGGTTGACACTTTTTTTATATATAAAAATATAATTTTATTGAATCTAATGATTGTTGAACTAAAATGCAGACCACTTTTGAGGTTACCTGAATTCTGGTCCGTAATGACACTGAGTGGACTTCTCGGTCTGGCAATCAGCTTCACTTCTATGTGGTTTCTTCATCAAACAAGTGCTACAACTTACAGGTAGGTACAGATGAATTTTGAACCTATTGGCTGACTATTAATCCATTAGCCTCTAGATCCAATTTAGTTCTTTTTTTGAAATATATTAACCAGTTAACATCTTATTACAGTGGTACGTTTAGGTTGATATTCTAATTGTTTGGACAGGATGCTAGTGATCACTGTGACTAAGAGATTTCACTAATCACTCTTCTATTATCTCTGCAGTCTTGTTGGGTCACTGAATAAGATACCTCTTTCCATTGCTGGTATCGTGCTTTTCCATGTCCCTACCAGTCTCGAAAATTCTGCAAGCATATTATTTGGTAAGTTCTCTCTGTTTAATTTAGTAAAAATGAGAGTTTTTCCTCTGCAGACTACACAAAACACAACTTTAGTGGCTTTTGAAGCGTTAACAATTAAATTTGCAAATTTATAGGTCTTGTAGCTGGAGTATTTTTTGCAAGAGCAAAAATGAGGGAGAGATCGTAACCCTGAAAAGTTGTAACCATTACAGATCCTTCAATGGAAACCTTGGTATAGCATGCTTTGTTTTTTTTTTTGGTAATACTTGGTATAGCATGCTGAGTATACTTCATGTAACTTGTTTGATATAATCACATGTTATCGGTGTTGGAAATCAGGCAAGCTGTCTTGTATAAAGCGGTCTGATGAAAAAGGGTGTTAAAGAATTTCTCATTTGCATGTGCTAATATTTTGAAGTATAATTGGTACAGAGAAAATGAAAATTATGTAAAAATGTACTGGGAAACTGGATTTTATGTATTCTATTGAAGAAAAACATACCACTAATTCTTTTTGGTTTTCTTCTTTTTTGCTTTTTATACGGTTCCTTTATCCTTTAAACTGTAACTTGGGTAGTGAGCATGAGAGAGGATTGACTTAATATTTTTGTCTCTGTTTACTCGGATCATTACAAAATAATCTGATGCTTGCTGTCTTAAAAAGTATGTGAATTTGCACAGTGGACTGTTTTGTAATGATATATGAGTATTATGGGAGCCAAATAAGTGTGCTAAATAAAGAAGTGTTTAAACATACATATAGAACTGCGACTCCTAAAACCAAACCAAGGGATTATCTTCAGCCAATTAAAAGCAGTAGCAACATACCAACTTGCATACATATTTCCATAAAATAAAATAAAAATAAAAAGAGAGTATGAAATTGGAGACTGATATACTCTTTTTTTAAAAGAAACTGGCTAGGCCATAAAAATTGACCGTGAGCTAGAGTTTGTAGGCTAAAACTGGTAAAAGCTGCGATAGACTTGCTAAACAGCAGGCATCGAAAGCAAGTCTTGTAAGATCAGTATTGTTGGGAATAGTTTCGTAACTCCAGCTAAGAATTTGTATTTAGCATAGGATATAAAAGTGTTATTAGTTCATGAATCTAAACCTTTTGCTCTGGAAATTGCTAGTGTTTGTCATAACGATGTTGTTTTGGTGAAAGTTGGGGATGTACTTGAAAAAAAATGGATACTAAGTTTTTTCTTTATCTTTTTGTTTTTGTTTTTGTTTTGGTGAATGGAGATATTAAGTTAATGTCTAGTTTTATGGTATTATAGTTGAGATCCTTATTACCAAAGTAGTCTCCAAAACTAACCCTCGTATTTCTTCCTTATATATAGTACTAGAAGACGGCCAGAGATTTGAAAATTAAACAAATCATATTAGCACTCTTTGTTCCTCATTTTTATATTCCATTGCATAATAAATTTCATTATATGTTTTCTTGAATGGAAAACCTTCAGCTTAAAACATTAGTTTGGAAAATTATTACATCATAATATGATTACTAATATGGATATTAATGGATGTATTTCTAGGTTACAGCTGCGAACACAAATGCTATAACAGGCCCTGCGGCCAACAAACCACCCCCGATCAAACTGTCAAAGCCAGCTCTAATTTTTGTCTTTATTTCTCTATTTTTATATATGCACTTCCCTTATCTCCAAACTTTGAACTAAAGTCCCATGGTTGAAGTACATATCGCTCTATATAATGACCAGTGGCAGCTGAAAATCCTACAGTAACCCACTGTGGCAGAACCTCCATTAGGTTGACTATTTGATAAGAAAAGGTCGTTGAGGTCAGATTCAGCACCACTATGAGATGTTGTATCAGTTGCCTAAAACTGCAAAACAAACAATTACGTGAAGGTCCTTGAGAGTACCAGTGCGGTATCAGCCAAAAATACTCCAATTGAAAGTTAGGTTTTGCAAAAAGCTTGTGAGTCATGAGACCATACTTTGGCTGGCTGAATATGATGCTTTTATATACTAATCCTAGCAATAGCTTCCTACTAGGATTTAGAAGTTTGTTTCCTCGTACGATTAGTAAACAATCTCTTAAGGCTGCGTTTGGTATGCATGACCGAATCAGATATAGCTGATAGGATTGGATCAGATTATATATAGTAGGATTGAATTTTTTAAATCATGTCATGTGTTTGATGCAGTCTCGGATTAGATGACAAAATTTGATATACTGGACTGGATTGTATTTCAATTTAATAATATATTTTATATTTTATAAATTATATTATAAAATGTAATTTTAATTATTAATTTAAGTAAATATGATATATAAAATATATTGTAATATATTTCTAATTATAAATTTAATAAAACATAATATTATGTCATTTAGAAAATATTAAACATAATTTAATACAAATATGTCATAATTATTACAACAGCAGAAACAACTACTAAAATTAAAAAATAAAAATAAAAATTAACCTAATACACATGTGCTAGTATACTCATAACAACTACTCCAACTATTCAACTGACAATTAAACCGATAAAAAATGAACATCCATTTATGTTTCGATAATTGGGTTTAGGGTGATTAATCTCTATTTCTATTGTAGAGCATTTATTATTATTATTATTTTTAATTGTACTTTCAATGCTGAATGATATGATTTGTATGAGTTGCCTTTGAATCCATGAATTTGTTTTTGAGATTATACCCATGGGTCATAAACTCTTGGTTGTCTTCCTCTGAACACAATACATATTTTTTGAACTGCCATTTCTAATATCTATATATATACAAAATATATTACTATAATTTCTACTGTATAAATAACAAAAATATTAGAAACATTATAAAATAAATAAAGATAATACAATTATCATTAATATTGTTCAGATCCATATAAATAACAAAAAGTAAACAATCTATACAACTAATGCTTAATAACATAAACATCTATAAGCATCAAAAAACAATGATAATATTTGAAAATACTTAAGAAAAAGTATTTTCAATGTCATGTGCATATCAACATCTACCAACTAGTGGATGAAACTCCATTCAACTCAGAAATAAACTCAACTTTTTCTTCATCATTTAATCCATTAAACACTCCAAACTTGTGTGGCTTCTCATTAAAAATATTTATGGCCTTAATTCTAACGCTAACAATTCTATACAGTTGATTATAATAAATTGTATAAGTTATATTACATTTATTTGTATAGTAACATAACAAAAATAAAATTGTATAAACATACCTTAAAAAAATTTCATCTATCATTGGTACAATTAGTAGGCACTGGTTCTTGATATTTTAATAAGTTACCTTGCAACCGCAATACTCCATTCGATACCGAGTTAAAATAAGTTATAACACTTAAATCTATTTTCAATGGTACGGTTCTTTACATGATGAGCAAGTATGTGTAAAAACATACACACTTGTTCCTCTAGGGTAACCACACTATCTTTTTTAAGATGTGGATCCGCACGTAGTAATTCACATAGCAAACTGAATGTGTTCCTATCCATTCTAAGTTGATTGACACATTCAATGTCACTATGATCTATAATATTATCTAAAACACACAGTCGAGTTTCATACCTAGTGAATGTACGATTCTTAAGCACCTTCATTCAAAATGTTTTTGCACCCAAATATAGACCATCATTACATTCACCAAAAATATAATTACCCTTTCCAAATGCATCCTCTTTGCAATCAAGCACAATATAATTTTTCTTTCCTCATCCATTTCTATAACCTTAAAAAAAAAAGCACTTTATTAATGAATTTAGGTTGTAAACAAAAAAAAGGCACATTAGCACAAAAAAGACACAATTGAAAAAAAAAATAAAAAAAATTGGCCATAAGATTACCATTTTGACTGTAAAAGTCTTAAGTGCATCTTTTACATGCTTTATTACAATAGTGTAAGACAATGCATGCAATTATTATAAGAGATGAGGCATGGCTTTCACAAAATATCAACAATATTAGTAATTATTTTCAGTCTTCTCCTATTTGCTAAAAAGTCCTTAAGGATACCATTTGAAAAAAAAAAAAAAAAAAGTCTCTGTTCCATGACAAATTCAATGGCAATATTTTAGGATTATGACAAGAAATAAATAAGGAAATTCCCTATGAAGATCCTAAACAGGGATTCCTCTCTGTAGTTTAGATATTGGCCAACAAGTACTAACAAATACAAGTGGTCATTTTCGTACAAATATAATTTTTAATTGTTTATAAATTAGAGAGAGAACTTATGTAGAATTCCATTATTAATTAAGACCCCTGTTTTTGTAATTTTTTGCCTTGTAAACTCCAAACCATCAAGCTTACAAAAGTCAGAAAACTGTTGTTTCATACAAAAAAGTGCATTTTTTATGGTTGTGTAAGTAATTTATGTATTTACTTTTTATTTTTTCAGAAACAAATATCTCATTTTAATATGGTAATAAATGCATTTTAAAATTTTCAATCAAAATATAACATGATTTACCTTAAATGAGATCAAACTGATCCAACAACAAAGCTTCAACAGAGCTATATGATAACAATGATGAGCAATCTCCTGTGGAAAGACCGTAGAAAAATTAGAAAACAAAAGAAGAAAATTGAAAATAAAAATAAAAATGGGTTATGTTTGCTTTCTAAGAAATAAAAAGAAAAATACAAGAAAAGCTCCATTACCATACCAAAACTAATTCAACTACAAGCAACCCCAAAAAAAATCCATACTAGTTTTCATTTTCTCTTAAACTTTCCGAGAAACCAAATTGAACCCATTAAAAGAAAAATAAAAAATAAAAAATAAAAAAGCTTAAAGGTTTGTGTGTGAATAGAAAAGAACATTTACAGATGAAGAAGTACAGACATATATCAGAAAAGAAAAGAAACTCGATTGAAGCGGATGAAAATATGCTTCGGCTCTAACAAATACAAACAAAAAAAAAAAATTGAAAAGATGAAAATCCGATTTGAATCTCAAAAAAACTGAGAAATTGGGAGAAAAATTAGAGATTGAAGCAGATAAAGCAAGATTGAAAACCTTATTTGAAGCATACGAAAACCCAATTCATGAAAGCAAATTTGTTGAAGTAGAAGGGAGCAACTCAATTCGCAGGATTGGAAGCAGCAAATTGCAATTGGGACGAAATCCGAGTCCGAGTCTTACAATCTCAAGTCTTTTTCCAAAATTAAAAATCAAGCTAAAGCACCGGATTTGATTTAGAACTGGATTTCCTAATACAATTTTGATGCCACCACCAAACACCGAATATAAAAATACGATTATGTCCCTTATTCTGTCCAACAAACACAGCCTAATGGAACTAAAAAACTAGCCCCAGCCTTAATGGACTGGACCACGAGGCTTTGAGGATATTAGAATTTTTATCTAAAGTGTTCGTCCTGGCGTATCCATGCCAAATGATCTTCCGCTGACGAGACATGGACTCAGATGAGGTATATAGTCTATTAAGTGATATGGCCATATTGTGCCGTGATGAATAACACTACATTCAATTGGTAATACTTGAAGTTATTGTTTATATGATATTATTAAATTATTATTTTGTTTTTGCTTTTTCGTACCATATAAGGTCAGTGGGAGCAAAATTAAGTCTATTTGCGGATAGTTTTTGGAATATGTGAAGTTTTAAAATTAAAGGTCGTATGTGGAACTCTTATTGTAACGGCCATAAAGGTTAAAAAAAAAAAAACATAAACAATATTAGAATTATTTCAACAACAGCCTTTTATGAAAATTTATATTATGCTATGAAGTTATATCACAGATTTTACAGTTACAGTTTTATCATAAGGCCTAAAAGTTGTCAATTGTGTTAAGTAAATATTGTGATAATTTATTTATTCTTTTTTGGTAAATAAATAGTGTGATAACTTTTTTGCTAAGAAAATAGTGTGATAACTTGGTTGTGGTTTTTTAACTAAATGTATAAACTGTATAAAGTATATCAAAAAGTTTTTGGTTGTCAAAGATCATATAAAAAAATGGAAGATATGTTTTGAGCATATAAGCATAAGCGTTGGGCTTATAACAACAAATCCTATTATTATAGGCTCCTAGCTAAAGTTTACAAAATCATAAAAAGTATGTGGAATTTTTGGGCTCATATTAGATTGGTTAGTTTCTTTTTTGTGATTTGGCATACAATATAAGTTAACTTTTAGAATGAATAATTTTGGTGAACATGAAGAATATTATATTGTAATATCTATGGAGATATTTTATATTGCACTTTGAATAACTTGTTGAAAGTTTGTTCATAAAGTTTGTAAGGTACTCATTAGAAAAGAATCTTACATATGGTATATGAAAGGGAGTGTCAAATCTTTGGATATAACCACTATGATTCATGTCTTGATGATTTTTTTTGAGTAAATAAAGTTTTCATTATACTATGCCAAAAATCCTAATAGGTGATGCAAAAACAGCATTGCAAATTGTGAACGGCGATGTAAAATTGTGTGTCNTAAGCATAAGCGTTGGGCTTATAACAACAAATCCTATTATTATAGGCTCCTAGCTAAAGTTTACAAAATCATATAAAGTATGTGGAATTTTTGGGCTCATATTAGATTGGTTAGTTTCTTTTTTGTGATTTGGCATACAATATAAGTTAACTTTTAGAATGAATAATTTTGGTGAACATGAAGAATATTATATTGTAATATCTATGGAGATATTTTATATTGCACTTTGAATAACTTGTTGGAAGTTTGTTCATAAAGTTTGTAAGGTACTCATTAGAAAAGAATCTTACATATGGTACATGAAAGGCATTGTCAAATCTTTGGATATAACCACTATGATTCATGTCTTGATGATTTTTTTTTGAGTAAATAAAGTTTTCATTACACTATGTTAAAAATCCTAATAGGTGATGCAAAAACAGCATTGCAAATTGTGAACGGCGATGTAAAATTGTGTGTTGCAGAAATAATTGTTGCTGAAAGTGAAAAAATCTCCGATGGATAAAATGTGTCGCGAATATGAAACAATTGGCGACACAAGATGTTGCAAAAAAACAAACAATTGGTGACACAAATGTGTCGCTAATAATGAAACAATTGGCGACGCTGGTGTCACCAAATATCGACGTGTGCGTCGCCAATTTCTCAACATTTGACAACGAAACCGTTGCCAATTCTTCCCACAATTGGCGACACCTGCATCTCCAATTGTCAGTTTTTTGCGACAAAATTTTATAGCGAAATTTATCTAAATTGACAACACGTGCGTATCTTTTATGTCAATTTTTTGCAAAAATTATTTGTCACTGATACCATTATTTGGCGACGACATTCGTCGCTAATTATTTAGACTATTTTTTATAAACCGCAGCAAATTAAATTGTATTGACAAATTAAAGGATTTTTTAAATCTCATTTCAATATTTTATAAAATTAATTTAAATGTATAAATATTATTAATTTAAACATATTTAAATTTCATTATCTTTTATAAAATTATGAATGACTTATTGCAAATGATTAATTTAGTAAAAAATAGAATCAATTACTAATATATATAACAAATGAGAAAAGAAAAAGCAAATATGTACAAATAATGCAAACAACAAAATTACAAGCAATTATATATTTCCATAAATACAATAATTAAATGCAACATTGTTTTATCGCCTAAAAGTGTATATATATATATATAAATGGAAATATGATATCTTACTCTGAAAGTTATGGGAGCAAAGCAGTTGTCAATTCTGTTTTAAAATTGTCGACGTATTGCTGGGTTCAAACACTATCTTAGAATTGCACACACATATCAAACAAATAGTTCAAATAAGTATTAACTAATAATATCAATTATTATTGAGTGTTTAGGGTGTTTTAATTATTACCATGTTTGCTAAATTTTTTCGAGTAACATTATTTACTATGATGTCATGCATGATCATCATCACATAATACCGCATTCCATATTTTCTGGTTATTTTATCGTCTATACAAAAGTGATACAAGAAAACAAGTTAATCATTATATTAAAAAACTAAGTAGTTTTCTTCTCCGCATACATTTAAAGTGTATTTAGAAATATGAATAAATATTTGTGTAAAAATATTATTTATTTATTTATGTATACAAATCTTATATTTATGTAACTTTGGTTTAGGCCATCTAAGCTTTTCATACTTAATTTTTTTTGGCCGTCGGATATACAATTCCAAGACAAGTACATCATATATGTATATTACGCAAACATTATATATATCACCAGAAATAATATCAGCAATAAATATTAATTATTAAAATTTATTAATAATCATCCACATATATACAGTTAATTATGCATACTTACCTATGCAACAGACCTTTGAAGTCTGTCATTCTCTTACGATTGTCTTTTTGGAAACGCATCATGAAATCATACGACTGCTAAGTATGGGTCAACAACACCCAGCATCCACAGGTCGCTACAAAAAAATTAATTACAAACTGAAATTATGTTCACGCTTACATAATTAGCAAAACTCAAATAATAATAATATTATTAGAAAACTTATAGTACCGTGACCAGTACGGAAAAAACCATAGTTGACCCTTTGTTGCATCTCTCCATTACAGCAAAATTTTCAGTTCTTACTCATCAGGATTTCTCCTTTCTATATTGGCTATATCATCATGGAGTATAAAACAATATTTTCCTAGTTGTTCACCCATCAGTCGATAATGTAAATGCCTAAGCAGTTAATTATCATTTACATAATTAGTTGTATGTAACAAAACAATAGTAATAAATCTTTGAGTAATTAATGTAATAAATTTGGAATTACATACCTTATACAGAACAAAATGCAAGATTGTTGCAACTCTTGCATGTAACAAACATCTTGGATATCTTTATTCGAAATTGATATATATACTTCATAGCCCATAATCGCCGGTGGCAAGAAAGTCATCCACAAGTGATAATTGTCGTATAAGTTTATCCGCCTTCTAATTAAACGTGTATACCATTGAGTCAGAATTTATAACATTAGATAAAACTGCTGAAAAAGCAAAATGACTAAGAAATTTTTTAGAAGACATCTCTTGGTAGCCTTGATAGTATGGCAGCTCAAGCTAAAGCCAAAAGCACAATATATATAATGGTAAGTGAAGGCATATAAGGCGTAGACATAATACTATTAAGGAGTTGCTCTCTAATGAAGTAATTTCCATATAATATATGAGATCAAAGAAAAATATAATATATTTTTTTGACAAAAGGCCTACCTCAAGAGCAAATTAAATATACTTCAAAAGGAATGAATTTAAAGCTAATAAAATGAGTTGAACTGGTCAGAAACCTAACATAATTTGTTATAGATAGGTTCAATAGGCAAACTAATTTGGTAAAACTCAAATAATATAACACACATTAATTCTTTCCTAAATAGAATTGGTGCGTTGACTGTTGTCATATTGGCTATGCTTTACATTTAAGAAAGTTTGATATCTTATTATTAAGAAAAAATTTAACAGAAAAATTAATTCAAATGTCACATATATGATAGTAAATGTGAGTTTGCATTTATGAGAATTATTGGCTTAAATTCTCTAAAGCTATCATAAATAACCAGAATATATTCAGGATCAAAAATAATATAAATGTATGAACTTAAATATTTTAAGTTGTGTTGTGTGTGAGACATGTTGTCTTGATTTTCGAAAAAAAAAAAAAAGTGGACAGTTCAAGATCTCTATATCCACTGAGTCACCAAGTAGATCTAATATGTGTAACTAAGGTAAGTTCAAGTCCAAAAGATATTTTTTTCTGAAGCACCACACAATTGTTTCCTCTTTGTACATTGCATACAAACATGACATGTCCATATTAGTTTCAATTTGATTCAAAATGTGGGTAACGTTAGAGAATAATATGATTTGAACTCATATTAAAGAACCCCACATTGGAAAGAAACAAAAGAAGTAAATTTTAGAGTAATGCTAGAGGACTACAAATATATATACCAATTATACATGTGTTATTATTTCATTAGTTAACATATTAGTATAACTTAGATATGGATAAGTGAATCCTTGAAATGATTAGTATATTTAAATATAAGCCAATCAACTAATGACACGTGTATAATTAATATATATATTTAAACTAGATGGTACAACTAGTATGATTCTTATTTATTTAATTTTTTTTATTTCGTTATATAATTGTTTAACAGTTAAGTTTTAAAACAGCAATGTTAGAAACTAATGTTCAAAATTTGTACAAATAGTTACACATATTCAAGAAGGTTGCAAACTTTCTGAAATAGTTCAAGGATTTTCTGTTTAATCAAAAAATGTGCATTATTAGATTATCTGATTTAATTATTTTGCATTATCAACAAATAAAGAGGAAAAAAATACATAATTATAGTAGAATTGCAGTTTGTTGTGAAAGAACTTCAATTATAGATAATTTTACCATGGAAGAAATCATCTATTGGACGAGAAGCACTTAGGAATGGGTGAATTACAACCTTTAGGACATTGATTTTGCAAGATTATAAATCCTAATATGCATTAGCAAGTTAGTATCAATCCTGTATAGAAATTCTTTATGTTTTTGTTTATTCTATAAATTTATATTTTTGTTTACTTCTATTTTTCCACACTTGTTTGTATATATAAATATTTGTTTATTTTATCTATTGTTTGTGTTTCAATCTAACAATTTCTTTTGGTAAATTAACTTTGCATTGAACACAAAAAGACCAAAAGAGCTTCTTCAGCCACAACACTCACAAAGGGCTGAGGAATAATAAAGTCAACAGTAGAATCGAAAGAGGAAAAACAGTTATTTAAGAGTGAAAACTTTGTGACGGCATCAGCAAGTAGGTTTGCATGTCTAGAAGTCCAGCTAACTGTTTCTGTCTAACAGTTAGGACAATTATTCTTGTGGAAAAGAAATAACCACAATGTTTGTGTTTCACAATGTTTCGCATTATTATTACATGAAGAAACAAATATAATTTTGTTGGTGTAAAACACAATAATCTAACGTGCCACTTTGAACCTGTAACAGTCTAAAAAAAAAGTAAAGTGTGCACTAATTAATATCAGACTTAAATCAAACAATTATATTAATTACTGAGAACAAAATAATTAAAGGGTTACAAATGCCTTTAAGATCAAAGGACTTTTAATTAAAATTTTCAACTAAAACACTTGACTATTCGAAGTAAATTATAATGAGAATAAAATAAATAGTCTATATTTCTGGTGTGTGTTGATGCGCAAGTCCTTTTCAATGTTGGTGAAGCTCCAATTTATATAAGAAGAGATGGCTCACCAAACCCTTCTGCTTTCGATGTGGGACTTTTTCCATTTTCAATATCCAAATCTTATATTTATACTTGTACAACTTTTAACCCTTTTCATTTTTAAACGATGTGGGACAAGTATAAATTTACTTAAATACAAAAATATTAATATTTTAATAAATAAAAATATTAATTTTGAAAATTTAAGATGTGGTCTAAACATTGCCTCCCTTACTTTGTAAATTTGTTGTGGACAGTAAAAATTGCAAAGCAATATTTGATCAACTTGCATCATTCTAGTCCTTGAGCCAATCCAAATATTCCAAATAATATCCATGTCACAAATATAAAGTTTATAAATCTCATACATGGGCACCTGTATGATTTTCTTATTCCAAAATATATATATATCTATTTTCTTATTTCCTTATATCCCCGTGCAAATATAAAGCATCTCCTTTTGATGAAATATTGTCATATGTCTTAATTTCCATCAAATAAAAAGGTTTAAAAAATGCCTTCAACGTGTCCTTGCCATATATCCATGCAGACTCATAAATTTTGCCCAAACACTCAATTAATTCTACCTAGTCAGAGATTTAGCTTCCATAAATATTAGGCAAAAATATTCCACACAAAAATCCTTCTTTTCCAAAATGTTTCCAACCATGGATATCATCCAAATTTGGTACTCATGATGTGAACTCATGCCTCCTTTCCAAGTTGGTGCCGGCCCTAAATTGCAAGTAAAATATACATATATATTCATAATTCCACAAACTAGCCGATCAACACTCTAAACCTTGCTGCAACATTTTTTAATTATTGTCTTTGCAGAAAATCCCCACGTCCAAACACACCTTTTTTGCTGCAAATTTCCTTGGTAAGTGAACAAAATCTTCAATGGCTAACTCCTGTGTGTATAAATTTATTCATACATTTTGTTTGTTCTCCTTTTATTTGAAACAACTTGTTTCTGGTAGAACTCCTACAGTAAAAAAGAACTAACAATTCAAATCTGTGGATCAATCTCCTTTGTCCATCATCACGTAAGCAACCAAGTCTTTCTTCCTTCACTTTTTTTTTTTTTTTTTTAAATTGAATGATCATGCAACTGACCATCAGTTCCCACATGGAACCAACCCGAAGCGGCAAAAGTGCACCGGCGATTGGTGGAAACTCACCCTGGAATAAACAGCGGAGGCTCATCTCGACAATTGGCGGAGCGGTTGATGTCGCGGCTGGTCGGACCGGTTTCGAGTGGTGGCAAGGATTGAGTTTGCAGCGGCGTGGACTTGGCTTTGCAGTGGCATGGACTGGTTTCGCACCGGTGTGGAGGACTATTTTTGCACCGTCGTGGAGTTGGCTTTGCACCGGTGTGGAAGATTGTTTTCGCACCGGCATGGAGTTGGCTTTGCAATGGCGTGGACAGGTTTTGAGTGGTGGCGAGGAAGTCATCGCAACGGGGATGATGACCTACAGTTGGCTAAAACAAACGGGCTAGACTGCACTAGATTCGGGCTGGACTAAACGCGGACCGGAAGCTGCTGGACTCGGAGGGTGAGCTGAGCTGGATTCGGGCATGTGGAACGGTCTGGACAAAGGAGCGGAGCAGGCTTGGACACGGACTGAAGCGTGCTGGGCTTGTCTAGAGCGGGCCCGTGGGCTTGTTTGGAGCGGGTTGGATTCGGGTGCACGAAACGCGGCTTTGGGCTGGACTCGCGCTGATCGTGGGCTAAAGACTTGGGCGCAGGTCGTGGATGAGCAAATCTGGACTGCTGGAGATGGGCTGCGAACTTGGATCCGGGCTGGACATGGATCATATGCGGGCCTTGGATGCGGGCTTGGGTGATGCATGGCCCTCCTTCTAGCGCATTTTTTTTTTTTTGTGTAGGTGACCAAGAATTTTATTCACCCAATAAAGAATCTTGCCAATGGTACATCCTTGGAGTTTGGCATGCTCTTTATTTGCTCCACTATGAGTCTCCTAAATATATTTGACATGTTTTTGTTGTGTCCTTTGACATATTTCATCATTTCCGACGACATGGATTTTCTCATGCCGAATATTTTTTTGGATTTTCTTTGCCTACTTCGGCTTCTTACATTGTGGTCGTGACTCAACTGCATCTAGCCGATTTTGAAGGCAGTGAATTCAGCTTTATATCGAATCACCCCGACACGGCAATCTTTTAACAATTAGTGGACAAGCTGTTTTTTACCAGCTTACTTTTTGTTATATTCACATATGACATTGGTTTGAATGTATTGGTCGTGGATTTTGGCATTTAGCCGAGTTATTTGACACAGCCTTAAAAGCGGCCTGAATTAGCAGGCTAAAATTGCAATAAATGGCTGTGTAGATTTTCGACTTAATTTTTATGATCTGTTGATGTTACATTTGCAGGGCTTTGCCCCCCAGTATCATGTCTTCTAGCATTCGATCTGACATCTTACACTGCGTTCGAATTTCTTTTAGATAATGACTTCTGCTGGACAACGCTCTTATTTTATCGTGCTAGCTAAAACTAGGATCCAAGTGACAAAGGCAAGACGACAACTGTGTTGACCATTACCTCATACATGGTTCCAAATTTGAGCGCTGATGACTTGACAGCTGAAGAAGCAAACATGTCTTCTTCCACCGGATTATTGTTCATATCTTTTAAGCACGACTGAAGTTCTGCACTTTTCTTTCTGATCCATCTCCATACAAGTTTCTTTCTTTATGGAGCTCCAGATAAAATGCCTACTTTCTTGGATAGAGATGCGACCTCAAGTCTTCCATCTTGGTCATCAAGATATGACTGCAACTCGTTTGGCACGAAATCATCCTTGTGTTCATCCAATTGAGTTGTAATCCAACTTTCAACATGCTGGTGCTGCATCTGCCTTTTTTGAGTTTTGGTAAGCAGTTGATAAGACTCATGTTCTGCTCGGTACCAACGATTTACCTCTGTAATTGGCGGCCTAAAAGTTCTTAGCTTCTCGATCTTCTAAGAAACCAATCTTGTTAGATGGTTTCTGGAAATAGTGACTTGAAGGTTAGGCTCGACTTGTCCCCCCGGGTGTCGATCGTTCAGCTTCCCTGATCTTTTCTGCAACTTCGGTCTTAGACATTGGAAAACAGAGTTATGGTTGTGACTTTCCATTGGTGGTTTTGTCACGTCAAGTTTCTGATTCCTGGCTGGATGCTTTATTCATTTGTCCTCAACCTCATGCTTGCACCAAGTACAAAGCACCTTAGAAAGAGATTTGGCCTTTTCGGCTGAATACTCCCATCTAAGCTTGACGTCTCTATTCCAAATTCCTCCATATGACATTTGTCGCAAATCCACCCTAACTCTGGGTTTTGTCAAGTCCAAAATGTTGGCGGAAACCATGTTCGCTTCAGCCGATAGGAAATGGTTGTTATCCACTTACATTATATCCTTTCCTTTTTCTGGAAACTTTAACACTTGTTTGTCAATCATCGCCTGGATAACATTCTTGAAAACCACGCAGTTGATAGTCTAATGCGACCACGTACCATGTCATTTGCAGTATGACTTCTTCTTCATCTTTTCATCTGTTGGCAAGACATGGCCGTCGGATAATTTAATTACCTTGTCAGCCAGTAGGTAGTGAAAAATCTAGTAAGCTTTGGAGATGTCAAAACTGTAAACATTTTCTAGTTTGGCCTGATTAATTGTCGTGTCCATCGCCAGCTGTGGAACTTCCTGGCTCCTTACTGGTTTGGCAAGAGCTTTGCAAACATGTGGATGTGTGGTTATTACCTCCGCCGCATCCACTTCAAATGTTCCATCTACACTTTCTTGGTCTTCAGTCTCCACCAAGTGAATTTCAGTATTCGGGTCCTTGTAGTATGACCTTTTGGATGAGTTCTTCCTCTGGTACTGCTCCTTCAAGATGCCTTCATATCGAGTGGCTCCAGAGACCAACTCGAACAAGTCATGAAATTTCGTCCCCTCAAATTTCTTTCGAAGTTTGTAGCTCAGTCTTCCTTGTGCTAGATTGACGAACTTCCGTTCCGGTATGTCCAGGTGACATCTGATCCTCGCCTTCTTGATTCGGATTATAAATAACTGCACCGAATCTCCATCTATTTGTCGCAGGCACGATAAGTCAACCATGAAAATCTCCTGCTCAATCATGTAGAACTGCTCGTGGAACTTCTGCTCCAATTCTTGCCAGCTATGGATCGAGTTTGGCTGCAAGTTGATGTACCTGGTGAAAGCTGGACCTGTTAAAGAATTAGCAAATAGTCGCAGCTTTAGGAAATTATTGGCCGTTGCTTCTCCGCATTGGATAGTGAAACGACCTATATGCTCCACAGTGAATTGTTTTTACTCGCCAGAAAATAGGGTGAAGTCAGGAAACCTGAATCCCCTAAGAAATTCAATCCAGTAAAAAACGTCGAGGTACAACCTACTATAAGATGGGCATCCGGTCCGTCTGAATGCAGGACTCATCATCTCTTGGATGATGGTCTCGACGGCTTTCCGATCCATGCTTTGGCCGTGGTTCATCAAGTTTGGTCCATTCCTCTATGTCGGGGCATGGAAGTTTGCTTGATAGGCGTGGGCATCATAGTATCCATTCCTGTAGTTTTGTTCAAAATGCTCCGCATGCCCCTTGCCATGAATCTGGTTCCGAGCTGGAAGGTTGGGATACATCTAGACATCCGCTCTCCTTCCATGTACATTGGGTATAGCCTGGAAAACTTGTGTCGTCTATTCTTCCCGACCATCTTACATGTTTTGGCCTATATTGTTAGCATGCCCCCCGGCAGGAACATTATTCCTTGCCGGTGGGGGAATGTAAGTTTGGACTTGCCGTTCAGGCATAACCCTAACATTGTTTCCACTAGACCTGGCTTGAAAGGCTAGTGCCTCAGTCCTTGGCGTATTGCCATTGGGTACGGCCTGAAAAGCTTGCACCTGTTGTTCCTCCTGGCCGTTAGTCGGCCTTACTCCATTCGACTCAGCTTGGGTCATATGCGTCTGTTGACGTAGCAGTTCCATGATTCCTTGCAACATTTGCTGCTGCCGGAATGTTTTCGTCTTCCGATGACTCTCCCTTAGCTCTTGGGATAATTCACGGATCGAATCCCTGGCGGACATTTCTGTCGTGTCCGAAGTCTTGCCAGCTTCCCTTTCAATTTCATCATCATCCGACACATTTCGGTTGCTAATGCCGCCATGGTTGTCAGATTCCTAATTCTTGGAACGAGTCTGCACTATTTCCTTAGTCGAAAAAATGATGTCCCACTGGGCGTGCCAAAAGATATGTTTGTGTAAAACATAACAATCTGTCGTCTCAAGTGTACGAGCGTGCAACTTTGAACTTATAACAGTTCAAAGAAAAAGCAAAGTGTGCGCCAATTAATATCAGACTTAAATGAAACGATTATATTAAATACTGAGAACAAAATAATTAAAGGGTTACAAATGTCTTTCAAATCAAAGGACTTTTAATTAAAATTTTCAACTAAAACACTTAACTACTCGAAGTAAATTGTAACGAGAATAAACTAAGTAGTCTATGTTTATGGTGTGTGTTGATGTGCGAGTCCTTTTTAATGTTGGTGAAGCTCCAATTTATATAAGAAGAGATGACTCACCAAACCCTTCTGCTTTCGATGTGGAACTTTTTCCATTTTCAATATCCAAATCTTATATTTATATTTGTACAACTTTCAACATTTTTCATCTTTAAACGATATGGGACAAGTATAAATTTATTTAAATAAAAAAAATTAATATTTTAATAAATAAAAATATTAATTTTAAAAATTTAAGCATGTGGTCTAAACAAATTTCAAAAATATTTTTTGGACTTTAGAGATATTAGTGCATTTGCCTGTGAAATTATATCAACATTGCACTTTGGTCTATCTAAGAGTTTAAAAGAAGTGAAATGACTACTTAAATTATATATATATATATATTTATTGTTCAATTCAAATCAACTATAAATCAATTTTTTTGAATCTGTTTGGTTAAGCTTGAGGTCTTTGTTTTTTTAGCAATTTGGTACTTTATGTTTAGTTTTTTTTTTTTTTTGATAAAAGGTACTTTATGTTTAGTTAAATTAGCGAAGTCTGGTTCTTTTTAAAATCTCTGTGATTCTGCCATCAAACCAGAACATGTGAACTGCACTTAATATGGGCAATTTTGTCATTTTAAAAATATTGTGTCTGATACAATTTTTTCACAAGCACCATTTTATTCTAAAGGTTTTTTTTTTTTTTTTTCAGAATAAAAGGTGACGAGAAAAAATTGATTCTTGCTCAATATTTTTAAAAAGAAAAAATTGCCCTTCCATATTCATCTAACATGGTTTGACATAAGGATGAAATTTCAAAAAAGGACTAAATGGTTGCTAATTTTAACAAAGTATAACGACTAAGCTGCCAAAAAAATTAAAAGGCTAAGATTGTTAGAGACTCCAGATATAAATGTATAAATGCAAAATGACCTTAAAAGGATATTATGATAGTAACCACCTTTTATTATCAAGGAAGAATTTCACTATCACCCCTCATTTTTAAGTTCTAATTCAATTTATACCTATAAATTTTTAACATTTCATGAACACCCTCAAAAGTTAAAATAATTGTTAGGATAAAAAAAACTATAATATCCTTAGGTACATTAAAATAATAATAAATTTAAAAGAAAAAGATAATATTTAAATTTTAATATCAAATTTTTCTTTTTATGTCTCTGTTCTCTATTTTTTTTTCTCATTGATATCTATCACTCTCTTTCTCTTCTCTTTTCTTTTTCTCATTGATATCTATCACTCTCTTTCCCCTTCCTGTAAAATTAATGTGCAAATTTTATCTATATTAATAATTATATATACTAACTAACTAAATAATTATTATATAAAATAAATAAATATTTTTTGTCTCTTTTATTTTTCTAAAAAATAATTGTATCTTAATAACTATATATCCATTAATATTACATTATAATATAAAAATATATTTTTAAAATTCAAAATATCATTCTCTCGTCCTCTATTTTTTTTTTTTTCATTTTCTTGCACTCTCTCTTCTTTATTTTCTCTGTATTTTCTCTTCTTATTTTTTCTCTCTCTTTTATTTTTTTATAGGCCTGACAACGTGTCATGTTGAACCGTATTCATATTGTGTTATTTCGTGTTCGTATTAAATTTTTTTCACCTGAACCGAACCAGTTAAGCATTCGTATTGGACCGTGTTCGTGTCGTTCCGTGTTCGTATCGTGTTTAATTTGTGTCTACTAAACCTAAATACATATTCAAATGATACACTAAACATCTTAAAAAATATATATTAGTATACTAAAATTCAACATAATTAATAATTGTGTATTCAAAATATATAAAATATTACAAATTAAAGCTAAATTAAATATTTATCGTAGCTAAGAAAACAAAATATCCATTACAATTGTCAAATTAAAAATATTCCAAATATTATAAACCAAATTAAAATTGTATATTTAATTTAAATAATAAAAAAGATAAAATCTAAAACAAAATATCAATATATAAATAGATATAAAAATTATCATTTTCTAATGAAATAAAATATGAATTTTATAGTTTGTTTAAAAAAAATAATGTAAAAAGTTAAATAATTAAATTAATATTTTTTTTATCATGACACATCGTGTTAATGTGTTCTAATTCGTTTTATTATCATGTGACACTGATATCAACCTGATCCGATATCGCAGATTCAATCCACAAATTGTAATGTCGTGTAACATTTTGCCAGAACTACTATTTTATACCTCAAAGGAGTTTTTTCTTCTTTTGCCTATGTTACCAGAGGTTGGATTTAGGATGCAACGATGACAAAGGGTGTTGTGATGGTGGTGGTCGACGTCTGGATGCAAGCATTTGATCGGCTTGGTGGCTCAAATTGGCCATGAATGTATTGTTATTTTCTTCTTAACAATTGAAATTCAAAATAAAATAAAAACAATAGTAATAAATCGCTCAAAGTCGCACATCCTCATGTCACACTTTTTTCTTCTTCTTCTTCTTTCCCTAGCTTAAAATCAAAAAAAAAAAAAATAACCAGATTGCACCTTCCCGGATCTTCATCTTTAGTTCAAAATCGTTAATTTGTAGATTTTTCTTTACTCTGTAAGTCTGTATGTGGAAATTTTAGCTTTCCCTATTTATGTGAAATTTAATATTAATATTAATATTAGGAGAGGAGAGAGGGTGAATAGATAGAGTTTTATTTTAAAAAAAATAAATTTATATCTATAAATACGTTAAAAATCCAATATACATTTTTAGTATTAAGTTTAATTAATTTTTATTTACAGCAAAAATTGTTTATAAAATTATAAGGACCGACTTAAAATTACAGCGAACATAGAAGTGTTTATGAAATTTGCATTATTATCAACCTTGCCTTCCAAAATCCAAACTATTTATCTGCAAAAATAAGTCATTGGAGCCCCGTTTTCATGAACCGAGCCCGTCAGTCCAGTGCCGTACAATATTCCACATAGTATCTGGTTCCTATCGGTCTCTTCTTTTATATTTATAAATAAATTTATGCAAAATTATAAGAAATTAGATAATCTAAGAGAATTTAGAGATTGTTTTTATTGTCGTTCAATTTCAATTTCCCACCAGGTCATAACCCTCCTCATTTCATTGCAATTCTGTAAACAAAACAAACCCTAATTCGCCAGCGACCCAACTCACCAAACAATCACAATTACACAAAAAGAAAACAAAAACAAATATAAAACCCTAGCTTTGGCTTTTGGATTGCAGTTAGAATTTTTCAGTTGGAGCTCACATATGCATTTCTGATTCACTTTTTGCTCTTTTTCCTTGTGGTTCTAGAAAATTTATTTTCGTTTGGATTGCTTTTGATTACAAATTATTATTTGTATTTCTATTATTTTGTTGAGAAAAGAGACAGAAGAGAGAGATAGAGAGAGGAGATAATGGAGGGAACACCGCATCCAATACCTCGAACTGTAGAAGAGGTCTTCAGCGACTTCAGAGGCAGACGCGCTGGCTTGATTAAGGCCCTTACCACTGGTTCTCTCTTTTTCTTTTTCTTTCATTCCCTTTCATTGTTTTCCAAAATTATGATAGATAATTTGCTTTGCGCTCTTTTTTTTTTTTACGTGGGTTTCCATTTTTTCTGTACGTCGTAGCTGCAGAATTCTTTTGGTACCTATGCCTTTCATGGTTTTGCTAATTGGGTTTTTCTTTTCTGCAGACGTCGAGAAGTTCTACCAGCAGTGTGATCCCGGTGGGTTACATTTTTTTATCTTAATTTCGCCTCAAGTTGGTTTTATACCGAAATTCATCTTCTTTTTCTTTTTCTTTTTTCCTTTTTTGTAAATATGCGTGTGTGTGTGTGTGTGTGTGTGTGTGTGTGTGTGTGTGTGTGAACTATGCTGTATATTAGTTATACCATTAATCTGAGTTGTGGGTATTGTTAGTTTTTTTTTTTTTAATACTGTTTGAGGATGTTAATGCATTTTGTCTTTACATGTTTGCTGCATTCTTTCGTTCTTTTTTCTTGGAATTTTTAAGTTCAGAATTTTCTTGGGATATTTTGTCTTCAGACTTATACTGTGTTTCAACAATGAGTAAGATGAATAGCCCTGAGACCCTATTCTCACTAAATGAAATTGTACAATGCAATGTTCCAACTTCACAAGTATTTCCAGTCCCTAAAAAACAGGAGTTTGCAGTTTTCTTCTATTACTATATATATTTATTTTTATTTTTTTTTCCTTGTTCTATTAGCTTAAAATTTTCTTCATGTGCTGCGTCCTTGATTGTTGGTCCACAGGTCCACATGGACAGAGGAAATGTGAAGTCTTGAGTAGTTTTGTTTTATGGCATAGACTTTTAATTGTATTAAAATCCTTACTTTATGGTTACTGGTTGGTCTTTATCATATTTTTTTTCTACTTTAAATGACTTCTAAATGTGGATTTTTACTCAAAAAGTTTATTAACTTCAATAATTTTCTGGAGTACCAAACTGTAGCTTATAAATTTTATCTTCAGAGAAGCACCGTATATATGTGTGTTTTTTTTGTGTCGGTATGTATTTGTTATGTATCTGTATATATTTGTGCAAGATTAAATGTGCTTTAAATTAATACCTCTTTTGGTCATTTGGTACATTGAACATCCAAGGTTTGAATGCTTGGGGCCAGGCGGTTTCAAATTTATATATATCATCTCTTAGCTTGGAAATGTGAATTCCTAGTTCAGCGTAATGGTAGACTTACTCATTATGTTAAGCAATAAGATTTGGAACTGAGTATTTGATCCCTTATTGTTGCATGGCCTGCTTAACTTTGGTTGTGGTATTTCAATATGATATTTATTATTGTTGTTTGTGGATGAAAGCTAAGTTTAAAATAGATAGAGAATGTGTGTTGTGTTATTTTGTAAGTTCAAATTCTAATTCATTATTCAAATTTGTGACTTCATCAAGTTGAATTCATTAATTGAGGTGTGAATACACTATCAGTGCAACACTGAAGGGTTGGAGGTCATTTCTATTATTACCATTTAATGAATAGATGTATATATTATATGAGTAACATGAGATTAGATATTAAGGCCATATTTTTTGTGCAGTAATTAAATAATATAAGTTGGTCATGCTTTTCAGTATTTTATTCTTACTAGTTTTGTTTAAAAGTGGTAAGTTTATTTAATTAGTACACCAGTTTGATTTTTCTGTTTAAGCTAAGTTTATGATGAAAATGTCGTTCTTTAGTATGTTTTTGTTTTTGTGTGTGTATGTGCGTGTGTGCTTTTTTTTTTTTTTTTTCTCGTTATCAACATAAATGTTGCACGAGTTTTGAGATTTTATGTATTTGAAGTGGTACTTGATGGCTGTAAGATCAAAGCTTTTCTGTGATTTTAGCTGAGTTTTCTCTTGTTTCTTGTGCTTATAGAGAAGGAGAATTTGTGTCTTTATGGACTTCCAAATGAGACATGGGAAGTTAATCTACCTGTTGAGGAGGTGCCTCCTGAGCTTCCTGAACCAGCCTTAGGTATAAACTTCGCTAGGGATGGGATGCAAGAGAAGGATTGGTTGTCACTGGTTGCAGTTCACAGTGATTCATGGTTGCTTGCCGTTGCTTTCTATTTTGGTGCGCGATTTGGGTTTGGTAAGAATGAGAGGTATGGATTAGCTTACTCTTTCAATGCCCAAACAAAACATTTAATGTGCAATTGTTAAAAATATTGATTTCAGAGCAATTTTCCCCTCGGTGCTGTTTTGACTTTTAATATTGGAATTTAGTGTACACTTCCTATTGAAAACTAATCTACTGTCTTGTGAGGGTATCATATGCTATCTTTTGCATATTTAACTTTTATGGTTGACTGGAGTATCTTATTATAGATGCTCAGTCACATTCACTTTGCAAACATTTTGCTTTTGGTTCCAAAAAATTAACTACCCTTAGCACATGATCTATATTTGTGCAACTTTTACTTCAATACAATCTTTTGTATGTCAAGATTACCTTCTTAACTGGGGTAAAAAGGAAAGCTTAATGTCACTAAGAAAGTTATACATTCTACTGTATTCTTTCTCTTATTTAATTATGATGATAAATTCCAAACTTTTCTTCAAACAGATCTCTGTAACTTTAGCTTTTTAAGATTGTTGGCCCAGAGCTCTTCACGCTGTGAAAATTAATTTTGGCCTTTGAGAATTTGAGTCAAGACTGTGATATGCACGCAGTTTGGTTGCTCATTTTCAACTCTCTACTGTGTTTACTTTTTCTTATCCAACATTCTTCCCCCATGGACATCCTAAATGAAAACTTATGTTTGCTGTACTTCAGTTTCTTTCTAGTTTTTGTGCTAAATGATTGTCCATGGAAAATGACTCTGGCTTGTTTAAGTTGCTGATGAGATGTTTAACATTATTCTTGGATTATGTCATGCATGAAATGGAAATTCCATCCTTTCTAGTATTTTGAGCTATTGAATGTTTCCTGGTTCCTTCATGATACATAGTTAGCTTTGCTGTAGTAGTTCCCTTAATGGTTTATCTTATTTAATAAGCATAGTACTTCAGTGCATTTCTTCCATACGCTCTTGTGATTTGTGAAGTTATGCTCATTAGTTAGTGATGTATCATGGCTGTACATATCATGTGGCAAGCTTTTGACAAACATGTTAGCATTTTTTTTGGTATGGCTGTCTCTTTTGGAATGTGACCAAGCATGTTTAGGTTGCTTTTGTTGAGTACATATTGCTGTCATTTTGTGCTTGGTGTGTCAAATTGGACAACTATTATCTTTTTTAAAAAATTTCCCCTTAGAAATTTACTTTTTCCTTGAAGAAATTCTTAATTATGTTTTTTGAATTTACTTTTTCCTTAAAGAAAATATTAATTTTGTTTTTTTTTTGTACATAAGAAAAAAAAGAACTTTTTCCCATTAGAAGATCAAACAATGTACTTAAAAGTACCGTGTAGTAGGGTACAGACAAATGGGACAAAGAAATTGCGAGTGTTGTATCTTTTACTGATCTAGTGTCTGACTATTTCTTTACTGATAATATTTATTACTCTTGAAAATCAAATTAACTTGGTACTAGCTGCTTTATTGATATTACCTAATTTGGCTTAAGCCTTAAGGTAATTGCTAAAAATCCTGTATTTGTTATATTGTTATTTTAAATGCATATTTTCTCTTAAATATATAACAACAACAACAAAAACCACGTCCTGGTTTCTGCCAAATCCCATATGTTTGGCCGTTGCAAGATTATACTTAAATTATTTAGGATATTGAAATAAATCTCCTACTAAGACATGTTTGTATACAAGCACTAGCACAAAACATAGTATACAGACATAAACAATGTATGCATGTTCATATTAAGCAATTTATTTTTGTGTTTGCGTATAATTGGATTATGCCTGCATATTTTTGTATGTCAATATCTCCTGTGTGCTGATTTGTCATATATGCTATGTCAAACGCAAATAAATATCTTTGCCTATACTTTCTGGCATGTCAGGAAGTTCTCTCCTTGTATATTCCTTCTCTAATAGATTTTGCTTTTTAAGCTTGTATTTTGTACACTTACCATGATATTTAATCAATTCAATACAACATACAATCAAGAGTACTTTTGTGAAAAGCCCATTCGATAACAGACATGAAGAGGGCCTTGCACGTGTAGAACAATTAAATACTAGAATGGGGTCATCGAGAGTTGAACACAGAACTAGATAGATAGTCTGAGCTCTAGTACCATGTTATGTTGCCACCAAGCCCAAAAGCTTAAGTTGATGGGAAGTGGATTAGTATATATGTGAGTGAGTGAGTGAGTGTCTGTGTGTGTGTGCGTGCGTGCGGGCGTATCAATCCATAACAATATGTCTTGACATTTTTGATAAATTAAGTGTTAGTGATGAATTAAAATCTTGTTACAATTAACAAAGTTGTTTGTTGAATCATTTTGTGTGTGTGTGTGCGTGCGGGCGTATCAATCCAGAACAATATGTCTTGACATTTTTGATAAATTAAGTGTTAGTGATGAATTAAAATCTTGTTACAATTAACAAAGTTGTTTGTTGAATCATTTTGGTTTTGTAAATGCCTTGTTAACTAGGAAAGGAATGATGTAGGTTGGGGAGCAATGCTTGATTTTATATAATGGTTATTTAAGTCTCATGGTGGGGATTTTTTAGGTATTTAAGTCTCATGGTAGGGATTTTTTGGGTATTAAGTCTTCATAAAATGTTAAAAAAATGCTGCAGAAATGATAAATTATTGGCATCCGACCCTTCTGATTTAAAAAACTTTTAATTTTTATGAGATTCTTTCATCCCATTACCCCTCCCTGTTATTTGAATTATTTGCTAACAAATGATGTAAATGGTTATTTTTGGCATTTCCGTCTTCATTATGGACTGAACCTTTTCTTCCTAAGAAAATAAAGTCATGGAAGCTACAGTGAATTCATAGTTGGCATTTTTAGGGATTGATAATCTGGCTATTGGATCTAAAATAATGTTATAGGCCTGTGATAATAGTTTATTTTATCAATATGACCAAATTTTGGAGTTATGGTGCAAGCTCTAAATGCAGTAGAAACTTCAAAAACTGCTTTTAGTAGTGAACCATGTCAGCATGAGTTTAATTCTGGTGAATGCAGAAACTCTTGGCATCAATAAGTTTGTTTCTTTCATTGAAAATTTGTTAATATTCAAAATCTTGAAAACATTGGTTTGAATTCTTCATTGGTATCAGTTTGTAAATTTACATTTTAAGTACATCTTAGTTTTTAATACTAGGTCTAGCCTAGCATGTAAATACTTTGATTGTTCCTCTGTACCATATTATTTGTGGATTTGAAATTTTTATTGATTAATTTAGTACTGAATGTTCACATTTCTTCATTCGAGTCAAGAAGGAAAATTATTCTCAGATATTTTGTCTTTCTTTGATTCATGTTGTACCTTGATCAACATACAGCATGTCCTCTGCCCAAAACGGAGAGAGAGAAAACAGCAATTGTGTCTCAAGCTTTTCATCTTCGCCTGAAGCCACACATAAATATGCCATATGAGTATTTTGGTCTCGTATTTTATTATTCTTTATAGAAAAAACTGTGTTTTATGAATAACTGATTGGATATACATATAAATTTAAAAGTAAAGGAGTTTTTTTAATTTTTCTTACTTATTTCCAACATATGGGCAAGGACTAGCAGGTGGAAGCGGTTGTTTCTACCCCACACCTGTTGGTCATTTTCACTCACTTCAGATAATTGAGTTTCTCTCTAAGAGTTTTAGAGTATAGCTCATATTTTTCCTTAATTTCTAATACTATTATAATTGATCTTTTAAAATCTTATTTGTGCTTTTTCAGTCCAATCCAGTCATATTTACCCCTTTTGGGTATGTAGGATATGGAAAAATTGCAGATGTTCAGTTAGTTTGCTTTGTCTTGATTAGAGATATATTGCTGTGGCAGACCTAAGTTCCTATTTATGAAGAGGATTCGATGTTGGAGTTGTAGCTTTAGTAAAATGTGGTATGAAGTTGTTTCTAGGAGCAATATGCTTAAAAATAAAACGCTCAACTCTCCTGTAACAGACAAACAAATATGAAATTGCTTGTTTACAAGTTAGTGGATCTTTGGAGAGAAGTCTGAACAATAGGAGAAGTGGATGCTACATGATAAAAGGCATTCCCTGCATAAAAAATGTCAATGTCATGATTCTGCTTGATACAATTTGATTCTACCGCTCTGGGGCCATCTGGCATTCTGCTCTTTAGATCACTTTTGTATTGTCCTTTAAGATGAGTTTGGTAAGATAAAAATTGAGATGAATAAATATAATCTAGTTTGTATGTTTTCAATTCCTTTTTGATTTGTCTTCTATACCAAAATGAGCACGAAACATTAGAATGCTTAAAAATAGCATATAACTAGGAAGCAATAGTAAATACATGACCAACAAGTTTGGAGTTGTTAGTTGTATATTGATATTAGCTATCAGTTTGAGGCCACTTGCTAACACTTATGCTTTTGGGAAAAAGGGGTGATTGAAATGGTATATGGGCTGCTGTCTAACTGTTGTGTTTGAGTTCTGCTAACTCTTATTTCTATTAGCTTAATTTTTGGGTCTACATTTAGCGGAGTGTAGGGGTCAACTATGTAATGTGTTAGTTTGATATGCTTAATTGGATCCACTTCCTAGTATCTTAAAATTTTAGGAGCATTGGTAATGTCACAGATATTGTATACGATATTGGAAATTCTTCTTGATTAAGAGTGGAAAAGCTTGCCCTAGCTAAGCTAAGGATTAGGGCTAAATTACACCTAAATTTTAAGCATATTAGATTAGATCAAAGACTGTTCTAACTTGATTACAACTGGAACTAACAGGAAGAGGCTTTTCCATATGATAAATGATCTCCCCACCATATTTGAAGTTGTGACGGGAAATGCCAAGCAACCAAAGGATCAATCTGCTACTCACAACAACAGTAGCAAAAACAAATCAAGTGGGAAGGTATTGAAATGTTGCGGGCTTTTGCTGAAGTTAGTTTACCCACTAATTTATATGGCTCTTTTTTCTTTTTTTCTTTTTTTTTTTTCAATCGTAACATTGTCTAACTTGCTATTTCAATGTTCTTCCTTTATACAGTCTCGGCAATCAGATTCTCAGACCAAGGGTGTAAAGATGTCTCCACCACCCAAGGAAGAAGACGAAAGTGGAGAGGATGAAGACGAGGATGATGAACAGGGTGCAACATGTGGGGCATGTGGGGACAACTATGGTGCTGATGAGTTCTGGATTTGTTGTGATATCTGTGAGAGATGGTTCCACGGAAAATGTGTAAAGATTACACCGGCAAAGGCTGAGCACATCAAGCAGTACAAGTGTCCAAGTTGCAGTAGCAAGAGGATTAGAGTTTGAATCTAGGTTCGGAATTCGGAGAAATTACCAAGTAAAGAAAACAGACAAGAGTTACCTTTCATTGCAATTGTGAACTGAAACAGAGTCAGTTGTCTGTTTTAATGAATTTGAATGACTGCAGATGGGATTCCAAGTTTTGCTACCCATGTTTCATGTTCAGACTTATTTTTCTCAGGAATTTGTTTCAATATCAAGTCAGTGGCTACTAGTAATATATAATATATATACACATGGCGATGAAGTTTATTTTGGTTTAGCATTGATGCATGCATTATTACCTTAAACTTGGCTGCTTATTTTATATTCCAATTTTCTTGGGGATTAATTTCTTTTATTTCAGTTTAGGAAACTACATATATGTTGAGCGGTTTCCTCCTAGAAAGCCACTTTTGGGGTTATAACTCTTGCTCACAGGCTCCCCGAAACCAAGACACCAAGACGAGACAGTCGAAAACTGTGGGCTGGAGTAAATCCAGGCTTTGGGTGTACGAGAGGCATTGAAAGTACGGAAATAGCTAATGCAAGTTATTATAAAGATGCTGCTTAGAGGACCAATATTACGATTTATGCTGATGAAGTGGAAGTAATATTTTGCGATTATTTGCCTGTTTAGTCAATCAAAAAGATAAGTTTTCACATTAATGAGTTAGTTTGTATGGAAAACCAATTATGAAAATTTACATTCATATAGCCTTTGTTCGTAACTCTTTTGGCCTAAAACAAGAATAATTCACGTGCAATGCGACCAATATTACATAACCACTTTATTGTGTTTTCTGCCAGTGATTTTTTAGCAGCGCTCTTGTTCCCTTGATGGAGCTTCCCTATCTGTAATCAAAAGCTATAAAAAGAAGAAAGTGCCTTCATTATTTGCAACTCAAAAATTCTTGAGTATTCTCGTAATTCATGCTACATGGTATCCCCAATCCCGGGTTTGTTTCACCCGATTGTAATTCCTATTCAATACCCTTCACCTAAAACATGTTTAATATACCCAAGAGAATAATAAGCCAGCATTTCCCTATGCGCTTTGTGTTTCTTTCCATCATCCATGCCAACAATAATCGCTGATGTTGTTTTTGCAGCCACCATGATTGTTCATTAAAGCACATAGCTCGGCATACATTTTATTTTTAATCACTAAGCTCAGGGAATTGCCAAGTCCACTTGCTTTTTTCACTTAGGCATGAAACTTTATATGCAATTTGTAGTTAAGTCTCCCTTTTCCCTTTGTGCATAACCACTTTCACTTGCCGCTGGACTGTTGAAGAGCTTTAAGATGGGAAAACTAAAATACATACCTAAAATTTAGCATGTATTCTCTACTTTTTATCTGTGCTTGTTCTTGCAATTAACACATCAACACAGAACTACTTACCTGGCTGGCAAGCTCAGAAAGCATTACTGAAGTTTGCATTTGATCAGAAATATCCCAATGATAAAAAGCAGATTTATCTCACATTACCAATAGTCTTTGCAAGAACATAGCCCATTACAGAAACAGTGAAACCTATTATTATCCCTCACCATTATCATCCTTTCCTCCAACTGAGAAATCATCTTAAAAGCAGTATGACAATCCCAGCACATTCTAAGGTTCTTTACCACCCTAATTACTGCCCCTGCTTCACTGACAAGAATAGCAAAACAAATTGCCAACTTCTCACTATGAGTACCCACCATCTCTTCCTTTTCCTCCTCCTCAACATCTCTTAGCACACAGCTATTGTCAGTTGTGTATCCAGCATCCCTCATCCTACTCCTCAGTTTTGCTAAAAGCTTATAGATATCATCTGATCGCTCATGGGATACATCTCCCACGATGAATTTATGCATTTTACCTTTATATTCGACCCAACTCCAACCAGTCCCCTTCTTCAATCCCACTTTTTTCATTTGCTCTCTAACTCTCTGGACATCTCCCCACCTGCCCGTTGAGGCATATAAGTTGGATAGCAAGATGTAATTTCCTGAATTTTGTGGTTCAAGCTCAAAGAGCTTGTTTGCAGCAAGCTCTCCAAGATCAATTCTTCTATGAATGCGGCTAGCATTTAGAAGAGAACCATAAACTCCTGCATGTGGTTCTTTCGGCATGCAATCAATCAATTTTTGTGCCTCATCTAGATCACCCACCCGGCCTAACAAATCAACCAGGCATGCATAATGATCAACATCGGGATCTTTGATTGAATTGAAGACATTACGACCTTCTTCCAATAATCCTGCGTGGCTGCATGCTGTCAAGACACCAATATATGTCACCCGGTCTGGTTCAATGCCCTCTTCTTTCATTTTATATAGTAGTTCGACTGCTTCCATTCCGTGACCATGAGCTGCAATCCCTGCAATTAATGTGTTGTATGAAACCAAATCTCTTTTTGCCATTTCTTGGAACACACTCTTGGCATCACCCATGCTCCCACATTTAGAGAACATGAAAATCAAAGAATTGTATCCTGATATACTCAGCTTGATATGCTTTTCTTCTAGAATCTGTAGAACCCAATTACCCAATTCCAGACCCCCGAGATGTCCACAGGCTGATAAAACACTCACCATAGTCACCTCATCTGGTTTCAAATTTTCGGTATTAATCATATCTTTGAAGAGCTCAATTGCCATAGCTGACTCCCCATTTTGAGCATAACCAGCAATCATTGAGTTCCAGGAGACAACATCTCTTTCTGGCATCTTATCAAAGAGCTCTCTAGCTGAACTTAGATCTCCAACTCTCGCATATGCTGAAATCATTGCATTCCATGTTATAGAGTTTCTACAAACTCCCAATTCATCAAAAACTTTCTTGGCTGTCCTGAGGCTTCCACATTTCGCATACATATCAACCAGTGCCGTCTTAGCAAAGTAACTTAGATGGACCTGCATCCGGTTGAGTTTCCTAACAAGCGAGTCAGCAAGGATAGGATCACCAGACGACGAGCATGAAGAAATGACAATCATCCACGTAGTTTCATTGGGATGGACCCCAGAATTCATCATCTCGTCAAACAATCTTAAAGCCTCATCTGCAAACCCATTCTGAGCATAACCCGAAATCATTGCATTCCAAGAAACAACATTTTTCTCAGGCATCTGATCAAAATAACCCCTTGCTTTCTCCAAATCCTTCGTTTTAGCATACCCAGTAACCATAGCAGTCCAAGTTACAACATTCCTCTCAGGCATCCTATCAAACAATCTACGCACTTCTCCTTCATTCCCAAACGTCCAGTACCCAGAAATCATGGAATTCCAATCAGCCACAGTTCTATCAAGCATTTCATCAAATAGTTCCCTGGCATACTCAACCGGACCATATTTAGCATATACCCCCATGATCGCATTGCGAACAAAGTGATCGCAATCATTGCCCAGTTTCACAACATGGGCATGGAACACAATGCCGGCCTTGCCAAGGGACTTAATCAAAACTGGGTACACAAAAGTTGCAAGCTTTACATCACAAGCTTGCATTTTCTTATAGAGGGAGACAACTTCCTGAACATTTGCAGTGCGCAAATGGGTGTAATACTTGAGCATGGAAGTAAAGACATGGATGTCAGGATTAGCAGCCGAGTCAAAAACGAGACGGGTGTAGGAAAGTGGCGCACGGTGGCGCGTGCAGTGAGAGAGGAGGACAGCCAGGAAGTGGTTATGGAGGTGGAGGAAGTTTCTAATGAGATGTGCATGGAACTGCCTTACATCACTCACATTTCTTACTTTAGATGCTATGCTGTTCATTCGTGTTTTTTCTTCGGCAACTCAAAACCACATCACATTTGTGGAACTTCACTTTTTGCCAACCTCTTGTCTCATGCTTCGGGTGCTAAAACCCTTTATTTTAATCATAATTTTTTTTTTAACAAAGAACAATAATAAAAGAAAGTAAAAATAATAATAAACTATGCAGAAGAACTATTAGAGAGGTTAGTAGATGCTATTAGTGAATGAAAGGAGAAGTAGATGTTGAAGAGTGCAAAGGTAAATTTTTTTAATTATAGTGGAGAGAACCATAAAAATTTCTCTTGTTTCTCCGGTGTGGGATAAATCCCAATATTTATACGTGTATAAAATAATTAGCCTTTTTTTTTTTTTCATCTCAAACGAATGTGAGATATTTATTTATCTTTAAGCTTCTTTATTAATTTTTCTGTATAGCTGAAACTATTGGTATAAACAATATGTTGAGGTAGTTATCACCCTCTATCAAAAAGTATATCTATAACCTTCATTTAATTGTAATACAGATTAAATAAAAAGGAAAATATTCCTTTCACAAATTATTTGTTACTTCAATTTTATTTTAAATAAATAAAAAGTGAGCAGTTGTTACAAATTATTATTGTAGAAAATTATATATTCTATTTAGCTATAAAAAAATTTCATTGTAGAAAATTATATATTCTATTTAGCTATAAAAAAATTTCATGGATAAATCGTAGTGGATAGATGCGTAATTAATTTCCAATAGTTATAAAAAATATAACTCGAAACTAATTTTCATTATTGCAGCGATAGAGCAAATAAAATAATTAATCATGGTAGACCATTGTTAAGTCTATTTTCATAGCTAATAGTAATTTTTCCAGCTACGAAATTAAAATTATTTGTAGCTGTTTACTTAAAGCTAATAATTCTGGAACATCAATGTTGCTAATATTTATGTTCTTTTGCACATTTGGACTACTAATAGTTCCATTAATATTAATAGCTATCTCCTTCGTTAGGGTCACATACTTAATATCTTTTACACTTCTATAGTTTGAACGTAAAGAGAATAAAGGTTTTCAATCCTTTTAAGAAACAATTTTCTTTACTTTTGTCTTATGTTGTTAAAGTGACAGATTTTGGGGTTGCTCGTTCCAAAACAAGGGGGAGTAATGACAGCGAAAACTGGAAATACAGATTGATGGCACCTGAGGTTTGAATATCTTAAATATGATATGTCATAGACATGAGCTTGGTTCTTAAACAACTTGAACATTTTTTTGGTATATGCTCTTATTCTCTTTTTGTTATTTATTGATTCTTCTACCTGTTGCTTTAAGTTTGTAGTTGTTTGGGAGTTATAGTCTCCTCTACTTATAAATATTGACAAGAAACCCTGACTATGTTTGTCTATTTAGCAATTGAGTTATTTTTATAGGCTACTTTGTTACTCTAAAGATAATTGTCATTTAGAGTAAGAGTGGTTACTAGTATATATTCGTAAAAAATCGAAAGACTCACATCATTCTAAAAATATGCTTTCAAGCTGAGTCTTTATAATCAAACAGGTGCATCAAGTTTATAAATGCCTAGAACTCCAAACAATAAATTTTTATATGTTAATAAATTGACAACTTATTTTATTCATTCAGGATGAGATCTTTCCAATTTAACAAGTTTAGCTTCCACTTAATTTCTAAATTTATCAAACATTGTTTGAGATTTGTTTCTATTGCATCTTGTCAAGCTTTTAATAGTGAAATCTCTTTCTTCAATTCTCCATTTTTTCTTTCAGCTGTCTTTTCTTTCTTTTCAGCTTCCTTTCATCATCGTTGCTCACATAACTTTTATTTATTTATTTTTGAATTGGGCTTAGCACCCGAGCAACCACCACGCAGATAACCCAACTTTGGAAGTAAAACAATATCAAATATTTTATCTACAGTCATTGTATCACCTTCAGCTTAAGATTGCAATTGCAATGCTCTTAATTTTTCCAACAACAATATCATTAATAACATTATATAAAAAATCCAACTTACATAATCATAAATGTAAAATAATTGGTTATTATGAACCAGAAGTCTTACATAAATAAGCTTTGGTTCTTTGTCAATCCATTTGTTTGCTAAAATGTGCCTCGTACCAAAGCTTAATTTTATCAACTTGATTATCTTTTTCATTGTTTTGAAAATTATAAAGTTGACATATATACTAAAATCAGTAGCAACGTCTAAGTATATTCATCATGAATTTGATAAACTAGATTGGATATGATATTATTATTTATACTCATACAGTAAATTGGTTTCTAGAGACGAAGCGTATGGAAAAAAACAGTGGCTCCTTGTTAGAGAGGAAATGTGTGGATTAGATGCATACTATAAATGAAGGAACTCATTGATATGTATGTTTGTATACATCGGTCTCGTTTTGTCTTTGAAGCTCTTTTATATGTTCTCTAAAGTTATTTTAAAATAGAAGGCAAAATAAAAATATATGTCATAATGATTGACTGAAATGACTAAAATTTTTTTTATAAAATTATAAATATTACGACTAAAGTTTTTTATAAAAAACTTCCACACAATTATTCAAAACATACCATAACACTTTTTTCCCAATCATTTGTGTTGTGTGCATCAAAAAGCGCTCTTCCTAAAGCGCCAAATTTTTGTGCAAACTGAGATAAACCTCCTAACATGGGGGCATGATCACCTCCATCATTATTTTTTTCAAATCTATTGAATCTTGTCTCAACATTGTCTCAAAATCATCATAGTATGTTGAACAAAATGTCAAACATTCATTGTCAATGTAACATTCTGCAATAGAACCTTCTGGACGAGCCTTGTTATCTTTATGCTCTTTTAATTTGTGCATGTCCCTGTCATAATATACATACACAACTATGTAATATGAGGTAATATTTAAGCTTTGGTATTCGATAAATGAGGATGTGCAAAATGTAAATTACCTTTCAAATTTAATTATATTCAAAAGATTTTAGATGATTAAACATACATCAAATATAATTATATTTAAAATAATTTAACGAAGTGTATCAATATATATATATATTTTTTTTGATAATTCGAAGTGTAACAATATATTTTACAATGTTTAAATTGATTGATATTTTCTTGCTTTGAAAATATAATTTGTTGAAAGGTGACACTTTTGCATAAAGTTGAAAGCCAAGTGAAGTGAACAAAACAAGCTCAATTTGTCATGTGTATTGTGGTCTGGTTTTGCTGTGTTGTTTTTAGTTGCGTTACAAATTATGTTGTAATGCTACATATTTAATTTGAAGGATTTTATTTGATACTTTAAATTATAGTTTTGTACTTTTTTTAATTAAACAATAATTTAATTATGATGTTTATATGATTTTTGCAGAGGATAGTCTAAAGGTGCCTCAGCGACATTAAAAAATTAATGTCAATTTTCATACTAGAATATTTTAATTCATGTATATTATATTTAATGTCAATTGTTATTCACTATTTTAATTGACTATTATTCTTATCTCTATAATTTTGGGTTTTAAAAATTTATGAAAGACATTTTCAAATTTTAGATTTATTTTCTTAATTAAGTAGTAATATCAATTAAGGCTATTGATATTTTTAAAATAATATGTTTACCATATTTGAGGTTCAATCTATTTCTAATAAATATATATCGTATCATATGCAGCATAAATTTAAAGATAGAATGGGGATTTATATATATATATATATAATTGATTTATTACTACTATTAATAAATAAGAATATTTTGAAAGCTTAGACATAATCCTTATTAATAAATATGAATATTTTGAAAGCTTAGACCTAATCCTTACTCTTTATACTTACGTTAGACTCCAAAATTTCAATGTTAGTATTTTCTTTCACTTTTAGTGGAATGGATGAGAAATGAAGCATTTTTGTTTAAACAAAAAAAGAATGACGTAAACCAATTAAAAGAAAAAAGGCAAAAAATTGAAGAGACCTAAGGGAGCAAAAACAAAAGGCTAGATCTGACAACGTATTATGTTATATAGTGTTTGTGGCATGTAGCGTTGAATTTGTGTCAAATTTTTTTTTTATCTGATATGATTTCATTAAACTTTCATATTAAAATATACAAATACAAATATGTTAATTAAATTATCAAGTTAGCCATTACCATGTTCGTTGACACATTAAACTTAGTTATATATATACTTGATTAATAGTTCATGCTTCATAAAAAAAAATTATAATTACAAAAATAGATATTATATTCAATAGATAATACAAAATTAAATAATAAAAACAAATCCTACTCATATAAATTAATTTTTGGTACTTAATAAAACAAAACATACTTGTATCATTTTACAAAGTAAAAGTCTAGTAAAAAAACTAAAATATCATACTTTAAAAAAAATAACAAAATCCGCTTACAATATTTATATTTTTTTACAGACCAATAATAATAATAATAGACATAACCAAAATTATTTGAAATAAAATAACAATCAATTATGACGGAATGACTAAAATGTTTTCTTTTTAATTTGTCTTACCGGTTCTTGCAGGGTCAACAGATTATGACCCGTTAGCATAATTCGTTATCAATTCGGATTCCAACCAACCTAACATTTTTTTTCATAGGAAATGACATTAATACCCTGAGGCTGCTTCTTTCCCCTCTTTGACCACTCATTTCTCAACCCACCATTCTCTCTCTCTCTCTCTCTCCACATCTCTTCCCAAACCCTCAATATCTAATGGCCCTTTATAGCATTTCTGGGTGTTAAAGCTCAGAAACCATTCTCAGATTTTTTTTATTTTTTTTACCCACTTATTGATAAATTAGAGTTCTGTTTCTTGATGAAATTTTTTTTTTCTATAACTGAAAAAAGCGAGAGAAAAAAATGGAAAGCATAAGGAGGAAATCGAACCTTGCTTTTGGGCTAAATGCTTGCCTCTATGTTCCTCAAACTTCAAAGGATTCATCGCCCTCTTAACGAAGGCGCTGCTGGTAGGTTGTTCGACGTCGTTTCAACCTCTCTTATGCTTCTTTGGGACCGGTCTTGCCGCCGATTTCTGCCTACCCACAAATTTGTTTCTACAAATTTAAATGTGTATTTTTCAGTTTAATTTTGACTATAAATTTTCCTGAGTCGTTTTTACCATCTGGGTTCTCTAAATTTGGTGGATATCCATGGTAGATTCTGAGTTTAGGGAATAAAGTTGATTAATTTATTATTGATTAATAGTTTTCTCAGTTAATTAGGTATGCTAAACTTGTTGGTTAAGAGTCTCTGTCGTTGCAGGGCATATGTTGATGGTAGGAGAGAAGAGTTGATAATTTGGATATATGATTGAGAGAGTTTTGTAAAGATGGGCACTGGTTTTGATGTTTTCAACAAAGGCCTCCGTGAGTGGAGGAGAGATCGTCCTTTCAAATTGAACCCAACTTTTTTGACTTATTTATACTGTTATCCGTTATTTTTAAAATGTGTAATAATTTATCTTTTAATTTTTAAAATTACAGTTATATTTTATATTAATTTTAAATTTTATTTCAGTAATTTTTATTGGCATTAATAATTAAATAATATTGTTTTTTTTTTCACGTATTTTTCACAATCAAAGCCGATAATTTTTGTGTTTTTCGCTCTTTCTTTTTCTCTCTCTTAAGTATTTGAAAATAAAAGAAAAATCAAAATAGGAAGGAGTATAAGATTTTATAGATTAAAAAATCAGAAAAAAGTTTAAAACTTTTGCCATTCTAATCTATGTAGAAAAGTATATATCTATTCAGTACTATATTATTTTTTAATTTTTAAAATTTTCTGCTATTTTTTTATTTTATTTTTTATTTTTTTTAATATTTTAGAAAAAAAAGAGAAAAATAAAATGAGAAAAACAAAATTATTACTGTTAACGTTGCACATGGGATGCAAATACAAAATAAAATAATATTATTTAATAATTAATGATAATAATAAATACTGTAGCAATGTTTTTATAGTTAATATGGGCCATGACTTATAATTTTAAAATTTGAAAGACAAATTGTCATACTCTAAAAATTAAAGGCTATGCATAAATAAGCCTAGTTTTTTCCATGTTCATCGGTTAAATGCAATGGAAAAAATTTACTGTAGAAGAGGTATTTATAATTTCTCAAATTTCAAAGAGCAATCTATAATAAAACTAAATCTAAGAGATTTAATTGGAATTAATCCTCTCTATATATAAAATTAAATTTTAAAAGGGTAGTTCTGTTCACAGTATAGAAATTAATAGCCACTCTATATTTTTAATTATATTTTTATATTTCAAAAATACCTATTGATAAAATATCGCAATTACCTTTAAGCACTTTTTTTTTTTTGGTAAATAACCTTTAAGCACTTAAAAAATAAAAAACTACGTACACTACACTGTTTGTACACTGTATTGTAGGTTTCAGGAAAAAATAATAAACTAAAGGTTTATTCAGATCAGGTATCACCCAAAAATTAACTTGATCTGAGCTTTGTTGAGTTGGTCAAGTTTTATTCGAACCAACTTGACGGGAGGTATGAACTTAACCCGACCTAGTATTATTAAGTCGGGTTAGTAGGGTCTGTGTGTTTCTTGCATTTCTACTTTTTCTCGTTATGTTTTCTGTTGTAATACTTTTTTATTCCAATGAGATCGCCGAGGGCTCACGAAAGATCAAGGTGAAAACCAGACCTTTTCAGAGTAGACATACACTTTTTTTTTTTTTCTTTTGGTTAACTTAATTGTTTGTTCTCTGCCGGAGCTTCCATGGAAGGTTTTGACCGTGTTGGTGAAGCTACAAGTTTTGGTCTCTGAAATCATTTGTCACAAATTTCACAAAATGAATCGGTTCATCACCGTTAGAGATTATGAGGACAAAGTTGTAACTCCCACATATAGATTTACTTGGTTCGACCGGATTAGATTGGATTTTTGAATTTTTGTACACTTTTATAATAAAACTTTGATAATGAAGTTTAGTGATGAAGATAAAAAGAAGGACAATAAGGACTGACAAATCATCCTTTTTAATCTTTAAATTTTTTATGCTTTTTTTTTTGTATTTTTATATTTATTTATTTTTGTTCATTCTGTATCTTCACATTAATTGCTTTTAAATTGGCAAAAAACTACCTTCATGTATATATGTATATATATATTATCAGGTGTACATAAAGTAAATTTGTTTGTAAATTGGATTTTACAATTGAAACCGGTTTATATAAACTAAATAAAAATTCAATAATAGGTGAACATCGTTCAGCATACATAATTTGAACGTTTTGAATCCGTCCATAATCTGAGCATTCTGAAGCCGTTCAAGTTCTTTTTTTTGCTGAAATGAAGCCGTCCAAGTTATGCGCATACCGGATAACAAAGTGATATATTTTATATAAATCGAATAAAAATTCAATTGTGAAGATGAGCATGTATAGTAGCATTGTATGTAAATTAGGCGTAAGAGTTGAAAATGAACAGAGCTATTGAACAAAGTCAACTGAATTCGATTGGAGGCGAGCCATTTGAACGAAAATTAGGGCTGTTGAAAAGATTTGACCCATTTTAATAGGAATTAGGGATAAATATAATGTAGGTATGTAATTATATTTTATTTTATTGTAAGGGTAAGTTAGATATATTTTATTGGTAGAAGAAGTAAAAATTGAATTATTTCTAAGTGTGTATAGAATGCAATGTATGGCTATTTTTTTTTTGTAATGTGAGTATAACAATCCAAATTAACAAAAAAAAAAAAAAAAACTAAAGTGATAAAAATTTGAGCGAGGCACTCCACTTTACCTAAGTCTGCTAGTGCTAGTTCATCCATGATACAAAATTTTGCTATCTCGCACTTAACTAATAATGATTTTAACACATTTTAATTGTGACAGTCCAGCTGACAAAAGATCACTGGTGTTAAACTCTAAAGCTTAAAAATTTTAACTCAAGAATATTACACATATATTTAAGAATTATGGAATACTATTTATTACTGCCAGCTATAGAGCACCAGTGGAAAATACATGGTAACAATTTAATTTTTTGAGATTAAAAGTTTTACTTTCCCATATTAAATTTGTAATATTAAAAAATAAAAATAAAATTAATTTTTCTAATTAATAATTGACACATAAGCAAAAATCTTACTACTGATGGGCATCGTTGGTGACAAATAGCAAAGCTTTTGAAATCGAAAAATCATATTCCCATGAAATTCAGCAGGGTCAACAAAATTATAACTGATTCAATAATTAAATCTAATTTTAATAAATTAAGCCAGTAAAAATTGATTGATTGGATTGAGAATTTTGAAATCCAATTGAACTGAAACGATTTTTAGTTTTGGTATTTCAAAGTAACCAATCAAATCCAATAAATATTAAGTTTTGATGTGGCTGTTAGTTGTGTATGATTTAGCCTCATATTGTTAGTTTATATTTTATGTAACAGAGTAATTTAGCTTAATTGACGTTGAAGTATGTGTTTGTTATTTGTATATTAACTTAAAAAGTTAAATATATATATATATATATATTTTATGCATGTTATTATTGATATATTTTTTAGTTATTAGTTATTTTTAATGATTTATACAAATTAACAAGTTTCTAAAAACGCAAAGTATGACAACGAAGCGAGGTGAAACTTCAAGCCCAGACGTGCCTAAGCAACAAGCTCAAGCCTCAACCCTTACATGCCAAAGCGTGTCTGGACGTAATAAGGCACTTCTATATTTTATTATTATTTTAATTATTGTAAGATCATTAAATAATAGCATAGTACATATGTAAAAAGTTAAGGTCTATAAGTCTATATCACCCTAGTTCATGCAATTAAAATAAGTTATTTTACCAAAAAAAAAATTAAAATAAGTTAGCAATAAGTAATTATAATATATTTATTGAAACTTTATACTTCCTAAGTTTTCAAAAAAAAAAAAAATCTCATTTCTTAAATATTACAATTACTTAATGATTTATGTGAATATTTTAATTTTAAAAATAGCAAAGTTTATTTTAACTTCACCAGTATAAATGATATTAAATTTAAAAAAAATAAAAAAAGTGCACATTTTAACGTTTAAGTCATTGATTTTTCACGTTTTAAACAGTCAAAGCAGAGTTGTTTTTTTTTTTTTTTTTTCGCATTTTTCATGCCTTGCCAATATGCAGGGCTTTTTACCAATAAACCTGTTACTAGATCTTCCCAAAAGTAGTGGCGATTTTTTCCTTTTGATTTCTTTTCTTTATTGTTTCATAGACTTTTTTTATTATTTTAATAAATTTGTTTGTTTGGATCGGTGACTGTGACTGATAGCTTTTTTTTATTTTATTAAATATTGAAAATAGAATTGCATTGTGTCAAAAGTTTGATGCAATCTAAATCGATTAAGATTGAATTATAATTTTCATTGCTGGATTGAACCATCTTAAAAATTAGGAGTGTACAAAAAAACTGATTAATTGATTAAAACAACCGATTCAATCCAATCTAATATAATCGGATCGGTTATTTTAGTGTAATTGGATTGGATCGGTTATGAAAAATTAAAAATTGAAAGTCGGTTCGGATCGGATCGGAGTGTTAAAAACCGACCAAAACCGATCCAATCCAAACCGACCATTTTTTTTTTTTTAAACAAAACATATGAAAATTAGTTTAATATTATTAGTATGTAGGCTTTGTTATATTAGCTTAAATTTAGAGTTGGATTACTTGATTATTATATTAGTGTAATAATTTTGTTTTAGTTTAATATGTTTATTTGTCATGTTATTTTTTTAATCATTTATGTGTTAGGTTTTGAAAAAACATATAATTTTTTATGAATTACTTAGTGGGCACTTTATGTGTTAGGTTTTGAAAAAAACATAATTTTTTAAACAAAATTTAAGTACAACAAATTTTTGTAACAAAAAATAGCTTAAATGTCAAATATTCAAAGTAAAAAAGCTCAAAAATTAAATTTTGAAAAGTCTAAAAAAATTAAATAAAAATTTAAGCGAAACCGATCAACCAAACCGATCCAATCCAATTACTAATTGGATTAGATTGAATTTAATGTATAAATCGGATCGGATCGGATTGGAAAACAAAAAACCGATTACTAATTGGATCGGATTAGTTATTTTTAAAATAAATCGGATCGTAACCAATGTACATCCCTGTTAAAAACAATGGATCAAATCAATATGAATATTAACTAAATATATTAGATTGAAACTGTACTGTACACTTCTAAAATTTGACCCGAACGTTAAGAAAATAAAATTCAGTCATCAATAAATAGGAAATAAAAAAATATATAAATTTAAAATACACAAAAATTCTCTGACATCAAAGTGACAAAATCATAAAATATAGTTTTTGTAGGGGTAAAAACGAAAAACTAGAACATGTAATAAAGTCGATAAAAAGATAGATAAACTTCTTTAATATTTTTAGTGTAGGAAAATTTATTTTTTTAATAAAACAGAAAGAAAGTAAAGAGAATCCCGTGTTCAGACTCACGAGAGCATGGCTTTGGACTTTGGACTTTGGACTTTGGACTTTGGAGGGAGTTTTTGGAGCTGAAAATTTCTTTTAATTATTTTTTGTTAAATAAAAAAAAAACATCAATCTCTCTCTGATTCAAATATCACAAAATAAAAAATAAAAAATAAAAGATCTCTCTCTCTCTCTGATTCATTCAATCAGTCCTTTTGGGGCGCCAACTAAAAACCCTAATAACCAATAAAAAAACACTTTCAGAGAAAGAAAAACCAAGTAACTCAGAAAGCAGAGAGAGACGGAGAAATGGAGCCTTTATGTGTTTGTGTCAGATCTGCAGCAACCCTCATAACCTACCTGTTTCAGTTTCTTTCACCCACAGATTTCTGTATGCTTGCTGAATGCTGAATGGTGAATGCCTTATACATATATATAATTATATATGTATGTGTATATATATATGCATACATTATATATGGATATATGAATGAAGATCAATCAATGGGGGACAAGTGGGTTTTCGTTTCGAAGTGATAATCAATAATGGTGTCTCTGTTTTTGCGGGTTTCATTGGTTTTCAACTGAAAATCATTGTTTGTCTTTTTCTTGTTTATTATTATTATTATTATTATTTTTTGGTGATAAAAGAGAAAGGAAAAAATTAAAAAAAAAATGTCGGAAATGCGAGTATCTGATCCAAGCAAGCTCCATTTGAAGAAAGAGCTCACTCAGATTCGGAAGGCTGCAAGGGTTCTTCGTGATCCTGGGACGACGTCGTCCTGGAGGTCTCCTCTTGCCTCATCTAGATCTGCAATAGCGGCATTGAACAACAACGACGACGAGAACAACAACAACAACAACAACAACAATAACAACAACAACAACAACAACAACTACAACAACTACAACTGCAACTACAACACCGTGAATGACGGTCGCAAGGAGTTTCATGGGATTGATCCTGTAAGTAAGATTAGCAGTGGGAATGTTAAAGACAAGAGAGTCTTCTTGTATAATTGGAAGAATCCCAAATCGTCAAGTGAGAAGAGTTTGAGAGGAAAAAATGATGACGACTTTGATGATGATGATGGTGGTGATGATGATGATGACGACGACATTCAAGGATATTCTTCCATTGCAGGGGCTAGTCTCGATGATAGCCTGAGCGATGCGCGAAATGGGAGGCATGGGGATTCAAAGAGTGATACTTACTTGGGTGATGGTCGTTCTTCAATGCTGTTCAGACGTAGAGATTCAAATCTTGTCTCATTGGGAACTCCACCAACCATCAAGAGGACAGCAAAATTCCAACAGAAAAGAAGTAAGAAAATCGATACCCATTTGGATGTTTTATCAAAATATCAACAGAAAGAGATTATTCTTGCTAGGAACTTAGTCAATTCGAGAAGATTGCTCGACGGTCATCCTTCAGTTCCTCTAAGATTAGGCCAGGATGAGTCGGTTGAGCAATCTGATGACACTGAAGAGTACTGTGATTCAGAGGATACGCGGCGAATTACAGGGGCTTCCCCTTTGCTTTTGAAACTTAAGCACAAGAATTGGTCTCACTCGTCGTCCAAGTTTCTGAGAAACAGTCGAAGAGAGGACTCTTCTTATACCTATAGTACCCCGGCACTGTCAACTAGTTCTTATAATAGGTATGGTAATCGAAATCCAAGTACTGTTGGATCTTGGGATGGCACTACAACTTCCATGAATGATGGGGATGATGAGGTGGATGACCATTTGGATATTCCAGGCCGCCAAGGATGTGGCATTCCTTGTTACTGGTCAAAGAGAACACCGAAACACAGAGGCATGTGCCGGAGCTGTTACTCTCCTTCGCTCTCTGACACTTTAAGGAGGAAAGGGAGTAGCATATTCTGTGGAAGTCAGACAATGTATAGCAGACGTCGAAGGTCGTCATTGAGTTCCAGCAAGAGGAGAATGGCTTTGAGGAGTGCTCAGGGTGTCCTCCCATTGCTTACCAATAGCGGGGATGGTGGGGGAGGGTCATCTATAGGAACTGGAAGGAGTGATGATGAGCTCTCTGCCAACTTCGGGGAGCTTGATTTGGAGGCTTTGAGTAGATTGGACGGACGGAGGTGGTCGTCAAGCTGTAGGAGTCAAGAAGGACTAGAGATTGTAGCTCTAAATGGGGAAGGGGAAGGAGAAGGGGAAGAGGAAGGCACCCTGGAAAATAATAGAAGTTTTAGCCAGAAATATAAGCCAGTGTTCTTTGGTGAATTGATTGGGCAGAGTATTGTGGTGCAATCTCTTATTAATGCTATTTCAAGGCATCGAATTGCCCCTGTTTATCTTTTCCAGGGCCCTCGGGGGACTGGAAAGACCTCAGCAGCTCGGATTTTTGCTTCTGCCTTAAATTGTTTGGCTCCTAATGAAACTAAGCCATGCGGCTACTGCAGAGAATGCGCTGGTTTAATCTCTGGGAAGAGCAGGGATCTATTGGAAGTTGATGGTACCAATAAAAAAGGTATTGATAGAGTTAGTTACCTTTTGAAAAGTTTATTGGCAGGACCTTCATTACCTTCCCCACGTTATAAGGTTTTTGTGATTGATGAGTGTCATTTGCTACCCTCTAAAACATGGCTGGCATTTCTTAAATTTCTTGAAGAGCCGCCACAAAGAGTTGTGTTCATATTCATAACAACTGATCTGGATAATGTGCCACGTACTATCCAGTCACGGTGTCAGAAGTATCTCTTTAACAAAATTAAAGATAGTGAAATTGTGGCCCGGTTAAGGAAAATTTCTGCTGAAGAGAACCTGGATGTTGAATCAGATGCACTGGACTTGATTGCTTTGAATGCAGATGGTTCACTTCGAGATGCAGAAACCATGTTAGAGCAATTGAGTTTGCTGGGGAAAAGAATATCTCTGTCTCTCGTAAATGAACTTGTGAGTTTACTCTGCAATGCTTTCTCTGTTCTACTTCAATTTAAATTGTTTAAATTAATGCACTGATATGACAAACTACATAATTTTCTTGTTTCTAAATTTTTTAATTGTTGATAGGATAAGTTAAACATATTAAATCAGTGTGTTTCTCTTCTACAGGTTGGTGTTGTTTCAGATGAGAAACTGCTGGAACTTTTGGAGTTAGCAATGTCAACAGACACTGCAGAGACAGTGAGAAAAGCCAGAGAGTTGATGGACTCTGGGGTTGATCCAATGGTTTTGATGACTCAACTGGCCAGCCTTATTATGGATATCATTGCTGGAACTTACAACATCATTGATGTAAAACACAATTCATTGCTTGGTGGACGAAATTGTAAGTCCCATTCCCTTCATTTTTGATGTGAATAATTTTATGCCTCAGCTCAATTTTTCCTGTATGATTTAGAAATAATACAGCAGTCACCTAATTGTAAATGTATTGATTTTTCTAACTGAAAAATTAGTTAGAGGTACTTTATTGAAGAAGACTTGGAGAAACAAGACTAATTTTTATACTGTTGCATTTGGAAGCACAATGGGTTCAGACAAACAATGTAATTGGTATTTTTATCTTCGAGATCAAGATATCGTAAAGCCATTTTGGTACATGAAAGAAGGATGCATTTAGTATGGAGAAGCATATGATACCGTTATACAAACATGTACTTGCACTTATTTAATTGGTATCTCCACTTGTTTGGAAGTAACTCTCTATTATTACTTTGTAGTGGCTTATGTTATATTAAATGGTTAAAATTTGTTTTTGAAGTTAGGTTGTAGGTTTATTTGTTCTTAATGTATATAATTGAACTGCACTGTTGTCCCAAATGAGGTTACTCATATGACTCCTAGACTTTCTTGGAACCACTAAAAGAACTCTGAATATGATATCAAACTCAAAAATTAAAGCAATTGTTGGCTGGAACTAAAATTTTCTTTGATGGGCCTTATCTTGTTAGTTAGAAATAAAATTTAAATAACATTGAAATAATTGAAGGCTAGTCAAGTGCCAACATATCAAATGCTAAAATGGCTAGTCATAACAAACACATAATCTCTAGTTGACTAAGTTAGCCCGGGCATAGAACCTTGGACCTTGGGTTGACAACAAATGATTGAACATTAATATCACTTCGAGCTTAGGTTGTAAATTTCTCTTTGGCCCTTGTTTAATAAGTGATTATGTTGAAAGAATTTCAGTGAAAGTGAGTTTCTAAAAGTCCATTTTCATTCTTGGAGGTGTCACAAAGGTTAAATAATCAATTTTTTATGTTTATCCTTTGGTGCATGAGTCAGACATATTTTGCTATGATTCATAGTCATCATTCACTGTTAATATTGCACAGATTTATATATTATAGGCATAGTCCTCACTGATTTCTCTCACATACAAAGTTTGAGAGACCTGTTCCAGGTAGGATCAAGGTTGTGGTTGATTAGTGTGCAACTCAAAATATTGGCAAGCATTTGTGGAACTCTAGGACTGAAGGGGTTTACTTGGTTATAGATTGTCTTTTAGAAAACCCTTGGTTGGTTTTTGATTTTTTTGTTCTTCCAAGTATTAGGCCTTTATGATGCTGAAAATTCTCTTAGTTTTTCCAAAAGTCAACAAATACCAATTTATAGTTTCGATGCAATCAAATGTCTTAAAATCCCATTTTGCGTTAATGGATTTTTCTCCAAGTAGTTCAGATTGGATGTAGGCTAAGGGAAGCTGAACCACTATAAATTTTGTACGTCGACTCTTATTTTTATTGAAAATATAATATAATATTTTACATTTTTTATTCATTGGTTAAAGTAATTTATAATTCCTTTCAATATTTCTAGTTCCTTGAGTTAATTTGAGCAATATGTTGCAACTTAAGTTGTGGCGTTGATTAGATAGCAATTCAAACTCCCAAGAGAATCACTTTACACAGAAATTCAGAAAGCATTACATATTAATAGACCCAAGTATAATTTAATTGATTAATAAACTTTTGTTGATCATAATTGGAAGTTCTAGTAGTAAACTATATAGACATTAATTCCAAGACATATACACTAAGTAATCACAAGGGTGAAGATACCAGGACAAGATGTTTGTCAAAATAAAATTTACAAACCACACCAAAAATTTTGGGGCTAGGTTCCATGGTAGTTTTTTATTTTCGTCATGCAGCCAGATGTTGACTGAAGAACTACATTTGTCTTAGAAACATATTGAAAATAGAAGCTCATATATGATGCTCTAGATTAACTAATTTTTTTAAAAGCTTTTTTTTTGATAAAAAACTGACCCAGTGACGGATATATATCAAGCTTATTAAAACACGGATGTTACTTTTCCTCACATCATGTGTAAGCTTGTCCAATGACCCTGAACTTTACTTTATATGCTTTGCTATATACATTTTTCTTCCTTTGAGATCGTTCATGATGTAACCTTGGAGATATAGAAAATATCTTGAATAATTGTACTTTTTTAGATGATTTTGCTCCATTTGTCATCTGGCTAGTGGTTGTGCTGCTGTCATTCTAAATCATTTTTACAAAATATTTGAGTGCTTATAGTTTTAATGTTAAATCATGTACTCAAATTGGTGTTGTTGGTCTATTCTTACTTCAGTGACAGAAGCAGAAGTGGAGAGATTGAAGCATGCTTTGAAGCTTCTTTCAGAGTCTGAGAAACAGCTCAGAATTTCAAGTGAACGCTCAACATGGTTCACAGCGACTCTATTACAACTTGGTTCTGTGCCTTCTCCAGACCTTACTCTTTCAGGTAGCAGTAGGAGACAGAGCTCTAAGACAACTGATTATGACCCGTCAAGTGCTTCAAGAGAAGCTACTTCTTACAAACATAGATTGGATGCTCAATATGTGGTTCAAACTTCTGTGCAAAAATCTGTTAATTGCAATCCCTACTGTCATGGAGAGTTGTTGCAAAATGGTGGTTTTGGTTTAAGTTCCAAGCTGTCACATGGCCAGTTGATCGATGATGGTGTCTCAGTTGCCTCACAGGATGATGTCATGGTAAGAAATATGAGATGCACAAACTTGGAAAAGTTGGATAATATTTGGGCACAATGTATTGAGAGATGTCATTCGAAGACATTGAGGCAGCTGCTTGATGCTCATGGAAAGCTTGTTTCTATCTCTCAAGTTGAAGGTATGTTAATTAACTTCTATAGACTTATATTATAATTTTTCGTGTGAAAACTAAAAAGATAATTTTGCTGTGATACACCCACATTATGGTGGGTGTCCATGCTCATTTACATGTAATTTGAGGTAATATATCCCATGAATTGCATGTAAAGGGGTGCCGGTATACGTCTATGCCCAACGTAGCAGGACTGACTAAAATGAATACACAATAAAACTGTGTCAATCATACGCTAGTCAAGAGTTTCTCTAGATTTTCTGAGGATCAAGCTATGAAATTAAAGATAATATACTAATAGCTGAAATGTTTATATAGCTTCCATTGTCTGTAAAACTTCCAATCTATTTATTTCCGTCGCTATTGCGATGAGTTAATGACAGTGTTAATAGAGATCATTGAGGAGTTGGCAGACTGGATAATAATTGGATTTCAACTTAACAAGATGTCATATAACCGACAAGTTTATGACTAATAATTGGAATAGTATAATGCCACATCTTATTCCTGTAAAATATTTTATGCTGAAGTTGTTTTAAGGATGTATCGTTTCTTGGTGCGTTTTTATGTAAATTACTGATATGGATACATATTTTCTAGCCATATCTTTTTCCTAAGACATTAATTTATAATTCATTATTCAAGATAGATAAGACGTTTACTTTCATCATAGGACTTACATGGCCTTAAACTGTGCTTCCCTGATATCTCCTGCACTTTAAATTCTATTTACTTTGATTGTGATGCTTTTCAGTAATAGTTTGAGAGATATTACCATGATTTGGGTACAATGGGAAGTAAAAGTGGTAAATCCAAAGATTGCTAAATAACTTAGGAATGAAACAAAGAACATGGAAGAAAGAAAAATATAAGATAAACATGGAAATCCTTAGTTTACTTGGATTGATGACTGATTCAAAAAATTCTGCAACAAGTGAGAGTCTTTAATTGGCTCAATCTGAGAGTGTAGCTCCAAAATAATTTTTTCAAGGGATAATGTCCATGCTCCCTCTCTCTCTTCCCCCATTTCTTCCTTCATCTAATATGGTTCCATATGCAGGTATTTTAATTGCATATGTTGCATTTACTGATGAAAACATTAAATCCAGAGCTGAAAGGTTTTTGAGCAGTATAACAAATTCAATAGAAATGGTTCTTAGATGCAACATAGAGGTAAGAATTATCCACTTACCAGGTGGAGAGGCTTCGCTAAATGCTGGAAGTCTTAAGGAGTTACAAGAAGATATAAAGCAGGCAGGAACAAGACTGGCAATTGAAAAAGAGAGGAAAGAAGCTTCCTCTAATACAATGGATGGCTATTCTAAATCTTACCCATTGTTGGATGGGACCTATCAGTCTACCTCTGGTTCTTCAGAGTTACTGGCTGAAGGCGATGCTCGGACAAATGATAAAAGAGAGAGGAGACAGGAGATTCCAATGCAGAGAATAGAATCCATCATTCGTGAGCAAAGGTTAGAAACTGCTTGGCTACAGGCTGCAGAGAAAGGCACCCCTGAATCATTGAGTCGTATGAAACCTGAGAAGAATCAGGTCTTGCCTCAAGATGGCATCTTTTGTGAAGACCAAATGGATTTAAAGGACTCAACAGCATTGTCATCACGGCAATGGGAAGATGAACTAAACCATGAACTCAAAGTTTTAAAGCTAAACAACGAAAAAGTCCTTCAAAAGGACCAGATTGTTAGACGGATTGATCGATATCCAATGTCCCCAAGTTTATTGCACGATACCAGCTTCATGGGCAGCTCTGGAAAAGATAACCTGTGAGTCTTTATTTCATTTGCAATTGCCTGCGTGTTTTACATTTTCTGTACTTATAATTGCTGCATGATTATATGGTGAGAAAATTAGGTTGCTTGAAATTTGGCTATAGAAAGTGATTTGGTAGATTGCAAAATCTAAGGTCAGATAAGAGTTTGGAACTTTTCCTGTCTCTGTCTAGATGGGCAAAAAATTCTAAATTTTTCTAAAAGAAGAAATGTTTATTATCATACAAAAATATAGTTTCTTTAAGTTTATTTAAATTGATGACATATAAATTTATTCTAATAAAACTAGATATCATCTGAATTGTAGTTTGACACTGGAAAATTTTTCCTTGATTCATTTTTTTTTTGAATTTTTTATTTTACATTAATGAATTGATTACATTCAATCTAATGATGTTATCTTGTGTTTACTGAATGAAGTTATAATATCATAGTTCTTTCTACGGTTGTAATAAGCGTTTTCACTGTACTTGACAACTATCCTTGGAATAGATGACTTTTAGGCTCTGGTTGTATATGATGATGTGGTTTTCCATGGACCTTATTTGTTTTTAAATTTATATTAATGCTCTTTGTTCAGGGGCCATGAATCAGGTGCTGGAGGTTGCAGCAGGTTTTTCTGTTGGAATACCACAAAACCCCATAAAAATGCAAAGGTAGACTCTTTATGAATTCCAATTAATATTTTTATTATTATTATAAAGGAAGACTTGTTCTACCTAAAGCAAATTCAAAGAGTTTATTTTTTGGCAAACAGGTGAGAGGGACTCCTGTTCGGCCACAAAAAGGTGGGCGGTTTTCGTTGTTTGGTGAATGTGTGAAGTCGAAGAACCTAGAAAGCAGACTCAGAAGATAATTGAGTTCTTTCGGAGATATAGTTTTTGTTTTCTGCATATTCTTGATGTATTTATTTTCCAGTCAAGGCCATTCTTGGAGGATGCTGGGTGAGAAAGAAGATGAAAAAAGAAACAAAAAAGTGTAAAGCTTATGGCGGTTGGGCTGCATTTCTTCAGCTCCATCCATTTTTATGGGATCAATAAAAATGATTGGATGGTGAAAACTTAATTTATATCGTTTTTCTCCACTAGTTATTTTCCCGGAACTGTTACTAGTAGGGATACTAAAAACAATGGAGGTTTTTTTCATTTGGGTTGGGGGGGTTAATTTTACATTGGCAGATTTGCAGGGCTCAAAGAGCAATTATGCAGAGAGAAGAGAAACATTTCCTTTAATATTCATCATCAGAGAGGAAAAAACAAAGCTCCGTGAACTCTTTATCTAGAAGATCGAGAGTTAATTGGAACCAAAGAAATGATAGATTTTCCAGGTAAAATTCAGGCAGCTCCATGATTAATGAAACGAGGTCTACGAGAAAAAGTTTGTGCAGTTTAATAGGATAACTGTAAATCCTGTTTTTCCCATGACAATGTAAAGGCAAAATAGTTTTGAAACATTGAATAAGTTACGTTTCCCATGTAAGAGTTCAATTTATAGAGAGGGATATGGTTTTTTCTTTTCTTTTTTTCATTGCTGAGATGTAAATTTGGGCTGTCTAATCTATTCAAAGTTTAAAAATTGATAAAAAATGAGGGTTGGGCTTGGCCAGGTTGAACAATGTTTCAAGTCTAAACCCTAAAGAACTATTAATTTTTTTTTATAATTTTTCATAGTCAGAGTGTCTACGATGACTTTAGCATCCACAAAGTACATTTTAATTTTTTTATTTACATATACATGTGCAATAATTATGGTTTGTTTATGATTTATTATTATTTTTCTTTATAAGATATGACCTTTAAAAATGTAGAATTTAATGGTAAAAATTATAGACATACTCTAATAAGAGGAACTTGATGAATAGGGGTGTTCAATAACCCGATAATTCGACCCAACCCAGTTGATTCAACCCAAACCAACCCAACCCAATGAAGAAACTGAATATTTGGGTCAGTTTTGGGTTAGATGGTATAAAATCCGAGGTAATCGAATCGGTTATTAGGTTGTGTTATTTAAAACTCGTCTGACCCAACCCGACCCAACCTATATTTAAAAGAAAAAGAAAGCAATTTTGACCTAATTGCATTTATGTTTTTGGCCGCCGCCCCTCTCCCTCCCTCCCTCCCTCACCTCGACTACCTTCTTGGCTTCCTCCTCTCAGGCTCTCAAGTCTCAGCTTTTGACAAACTGGCAAGTCTCTCCCAAGTCCCGATTTGCGCGGTTGCACCGATGACCCTCTTCCCTCTCAGCTTTGCCAGTTTTCCTTGCCTTCCTGGCCAGCCTCCCGAGTTGCGACTTTCCCCCTCCCCTCTCAACTCTCTTAGCCGGCCTTCTGAGTCACAGCTGCTCTGCTCTGCACTGCACGGCTACAGTTGCCTTTAACTTTTCTCTTCAACTAGTGAACCAATGAGACTTGAGAGAACTGTATTTTTTTTTTTTCCAATTTGGTGATTGTAGACTATGTGAACAGCAAACTTCATGTGATTAAAAAGCTTTTTGAGAAATATTGAGTAATGGTGATGTGCATTCTAGTTTAATTAGAATTTTTAAGAAGCTTTTTATTTTTTATTGAAATTTTGGGAAATATTTTTCTGCTAAGGTAATAATTTGGAGAAATATTGAGTAATAATTCTTTTGCTAAGGTCATGACCATGGTGATGCGCATTATGTTTTTTATGGATTTTTTTATTTTTATTTTTGGATCTGGATCGGTGGATATGTTTTTTTTTTTTTTTTTTTTTTTTTTTTTTTTTTTTTTTTTTTTTTCAGCAGATAACCCGACCAACCTAATCCGCACACTATGGATTGGATTGAAATTTTTAAAAACCCGGCCAACCCAACCCGTGTACACCCCTACTAATGATTATAGATAAAAAAAAAAAGGTTCGAAAACTTTAAATGGTTTTGTTAGTACAAACAAATAAGATAAGTTCTTGGAACTTTAATTTTGTCTACTTTTCTTTTTAGATGGCAGAATGCAAAACACTAGGAACAAGGACAACCTGACTGGCGGAATTCATAATATGAATGAGATTGTGCAAGCTATTGCGGCTGCTAAAAGACCCCCACTCCAAGACCAAGAGATGAGTTGGTCCATGTTGTAAAATGGTTTGGGAAACTAGGCCTCCAATATTTAAAGGATCGCCGAAATTCCACTACAGCGAAAAATTGGATTAGGGATACCAAAAGAGTATTCACTTTTTATGACATGCTCTGAAAATCCTAGATAGTGTTGGAATATGACAAGTCGAGCTCATCAGATAACTGCTAACTCGGTGAAGCAAGGTGTTTTACCAAAAAAGGTAGTACCACCTTAGCGGAATATGAAAATATGTTTGAGGAAGGCATGTAGATTTAAAGCTGGACTAAGAGATGATCTTTATAACACTCTGGCTATTTTTCCTTTACCCGTTAATTGTCCAAAATATATAATTATAATTTTATATTAATATTTTGGAAAATCAATATTTGGTCCGGTTTAGAACGTTCTTGGCAATTGAGAAAGAAAATAAATATTTTGGGATTTGATTTAGTTTATTTATAATTTTCTTCAACCTCCAAGTAAAATATCCCTCCTTTAGAGTTAAGAAACTATAGAAAGTATATTTGGGAAAAGGAAAGACAAAAACCAATATGATACTTCCTCTAACCTCCATCATCCTCAGGAAAAAATCTAGATCATTTGACTCCTTTAGATTCAAGAGATTGAAAAAAATTTATTTGAGTTAAAGAAAGAAAAATGAAATAAAAATAGTTCAATATAATATAATGTTGTACCAAATATTGTATTATTATATGGATTTTAGTACACTTCTACATAAAACGCATAATATGTATTACACAGTACAATTCAGTACGCTGTTTGGAACATTATAAAAAGAAAATATATTATATTAGTTTTAGTTAATATGATGTTTGAAAATGTTGTTGTACTGTATTTTGTAATACATCCTTTAGCTTTTTAATACAGCCTAAAATATATAACTAGACATCTAAAAATCAATGGATTAACTAATACAAACGAGATTGAGGCATATCATGTTTTTTTTTTCGTTATTTTTCTTCATCATCTTCGGGTTCTTTTTCTTTTTTATTCTTTTTCTTCTAATTTTTTCTTCTTCTTTCTCCTAATCTTCTTTCTTCTTCTTTCTTTGTTCCTTGTTTTTTTCCTTCTTTTTCTCCTCGTCAATTGAAATTTAAAAGCCTCTATTTTTTATTTCCTATTGATTCATCCAAAAACCCCTACTTTTTTCTTGTTCTTTTTTTTTTCTTAGTCAATTTCCATCTTTACGGTGTCCTCTATCTTGACCGCCTATAAAAGCTTGAAGCCTTTAAAGATGAGTCAATTTCCTAAATCTCAAAGGCATACAAACTAATTTGGCGTTTTACATACAACTAACTAATTGAGGTTCTCTCTGAAAATCTTAATTCTTTTCTTCAGATTATTAAGTGACATTATGTTTGAATCATGCATAAGGGGTTTCTAGAGCAACACCAAGGGACATTGAAGCAAGTTTCTTGAGATTGCTTAGTGATTTCTATTTTATTTAACAAATGAAATATTTTTTTCTTTAATATAAATTGATATGTTAAAAAGCTTCATGCATACACAAATTAAAAAATTAAAAACTTAGTGTTTAAAATTTTAAATTATTTTGATTAAAAATAAAATAAATTAAAAATAGTCCAAACTCATTAACTAGTAATGAGACTATATTTGGTTATTGAGTTATACAGTGAAGCACTTGAGCACAATCTTTCTATAATATTTTAGTCAATCTATTAGACTGAAAGACTTAAATATCCTGAAAGCTCAATTAATTTATTTCTAATTTATAAGTGAAGATGAGTTATATTACTAGTACATAACTGCTGTCTATATAAAACAATTTGATGTGGGTGCTAGAATAACTATAGGTTTTGCTATCTGCCTACGATAACTAGAGTTTACTTGGTATTGCTAGATACATATAGGTAAGTACCCTAACTAATGTATTGGTAAACATAGATTATGAACATGTGTAGATCTTGGGATATATATACTAGATTATTTATCTGGTTATGTTTCGGCATGTTAGTATATATTGAATTCTATTAAATACAATGTTGTATCAATCAATGTATTTTGTATAGATTTTAATACAATCATATATCAAACACATTATATCTATTACACAATCCAACACAATATAATACAATACAACAAACTCTAATACATTACAATACAACGTAACAAACGAGGTTTAAAGGCACATTGTTATTAATATACACGATTTTTTATTGGTGATTTCTATTTTGATTTTATTTCGATAAAATTTAAAAAAAAAAAGATTTTTTATTTTGTTTATAATAAAAATGCTTTTTATTTTGGTATAGACAGACTAGTAATGGATATAACGGAGAAGAAGAAAAGATGCTTCTGAGTGGAAAATTAGTGAGAAACAAACTCTCCTAATGGTAATTGGCAAATGGAGAAGAAGAAAGAGAAACGTTTGGTGGTTTTTCCGTATTTTGCAGCTTTGAGCTTGTTTTCTTCACTTAGCTGAAAATCTCTCAGTAAATTACTTACAATATATGGCTCAACAAGTGTAAATAGTCCAAGGATAATACATGATATCAGAACTACCAAACCTAATGAGATAAGAACAAGTGCTGCCACGTATTATCTAACAAGTGGTTCTTAGATATTGTTCTTACAATGTTTGACAAAAATCTGTCAAATCACTTTTAGCGATATTGTTCTTAGAAAATCACCTATTTGGTGATTGTTGACCAATTAATCACCCTAAATTATTTAGTTTCCTAGTTTAATTAGGTTTATTTTTATCTTTAGTTCCATAATTTCAATAGGGCTTATTAAAAACCCTGAGGCATTAGTGTTCATTTCTCTCTTTAAATTCTGTGTATTTTCCCTGTTTTCTCTATTTCTTGTTTACTGTCCTATATCAATTTTTTATTGAAATAGAAAGCAATTTTCCAAGACATGCTCTTACAAGTAAAATTCGGATAGATAATGGTTGGTTGGAAGGTTATGTATTTGGCAAATCCAATCCGAATATCTATCTGCAACATTACTTTGATATAGCTACCTCTTTTCGGCACTTGAAAATTTCTCAGCTGCTCTAGACCATTTACGATTATTTCTTCTGCAAACATAGTAGCTAAATAATTTCCATATGTTTCTGTTTGGACCACATACTTGGATTTCTAAATTAATATATTTATTTATTAAAAATATTATTTTTTCTAGATTTAAGTGAATTTATACTGGTTTTTTAAAGAGGAGAATGCATTGAAGTGATACAAGTATAAATATTTGCTTTGGAAATTGAAAGTAGAAGGGGTTCCACATCGAAAACACAATGAATTAGTGAGCCACATTCTCCTATATAAATAGAAGCTTTTGCCAACTTTTGAGAGCATCTCTGCATCAACACACAACAACATTATAGATTATTTAGTTTATTCTCGTTAGAATTTACTTCGAATAGTCATGAAATTTTATTTAAAAGTCATTTGATCTCAAAGGCATTTGTAACCTTTAATTATTTTGTTTTCCATAATTAATACAATCGTTTGATTAAATTTGATTTTATTGGTGCATATTAGACGACTTATTGTTGTGTTTTATATATTTTTTTTGGTACTAACGAAAGATTAAAATTTAGTCCTAAAATGAAAAGAAGATGATTTTGATGATCATTTATTGATCAATTGATATGTCAGCAGCTGCTCCATATCCTGGTAAATAGATTTCAGATATTTGGTTGAGTTAGTGATGAATCCTCAGTTGAATAAAGTAGATTGTAACAATTGGTTTGATTCGATTGCATAAAGAAGGTTATTTTTACTTGCAGAAGAAAAGTTATATTGGTTCTCTTCACTTTGTGTCCCAGTGCAAAAGCTTGCTACTGAAGTTGCAACTAAAGATGATGTAGCAACAGCGGCATTAGTGCCTAGACGTTTGGTGTCATACTTTGCGATTTCAAAGCTTTTTAAGGTTTTTTTAGACTATTTTTGGAAATTATGAGCAGTTTTTTAATAATTAAAATTTCACAGAGATTATTCTTTTGTCCTTCAATTATTGTTATTCGTGAACGAACCAACAAATCTTAAATCGTCTTTTTCATTAGCTTTGGCTACATCATCAACTGGTTTTGATGTAAACCAATTATTATTTACAGAGATGGAAAAAATTATGAAACCTCTTGCTCTACAAAACAAGAGGGCCGGGGCTATAAAAGCACTTTTTAATTTTATTTTTTTTAATTACTTTTTTATTTATTTTTTAATCTCGAATCTCTCGAGTATTTGGAGGAAAGCTGGACCTATGTGATTCAGTTGTATGGAGTAGGCAAATAAATCACTAAACTTGGACTATTCAATTTTTGTTCTTCTAAAATTTTAGTAAGTTTCAAATCTAAGTATGCTTGTGGAATCTATGGAATATAAAATAGGCTCCATGCCATTTGTGATATGGTTTATTTTCTCTCTGGTCTTCTTATTTTTGCCTTTTCTTTTCTGGTGGAATTTAAAGCTTATATGGTTTAGTTTTTCTCTTTTTTACTTTCCATGCAGGTTAGAGCATTCTTTTTCTTTGTTTTTTGTTGCTGTTTGGTTAGGCATGGAGCTAATGCATATGCAATATTTTGTGCAGGAAAGTGGGACCGGGTAAAACCTACTGATCACAAACTGAATGAATACTTGGGAATTTCATAAGAGAATTAGATGACATAGCTTTTAATTTAGCTTTTGCTTTTTTAGAAGTGCTTCATAAAGTAGTCACTGGCGTATAAATTATAAATGCAAACAAGCAGCTTCCTCATATCTATGTTAATGCTCTTCAAATTGAAAGAAGTCTACAGAAATAATCGAAAAAAAGAAAAAAGTTACACACAACTTTTAGTGTTTACAGAATGATGAACCAAGGGATTACAAAAATGAAGATACAAAAGCAGCAACTGAAATGTTATGCTTCTTACTTCACAGAATTCAGACTCAATATTCTCTCTGCAAGTAATAAATCATCTGGGGTTGTGACCTGCAAAAGACTTCTTCCCATTAATTTGTAATTCAACGTAAGATGGCGCTGCCTTTTTCTTAACTAGAGTTTCTTACTAGATCAGGATTGGGAAAATTGTAAGTTACAGGCCAAAGTGCTTGGCATAGGTTCCATATATATATACAGAAAGAATAGTTCTAAAATAAAATCGTCACTAAAATTATATTTTTAGTGACAAATCTGAATTTCCGTCACTAAAAATTGAATTTTCAGTGAAAAAGATTTTACATTTATTACTAATAATATGTTATTAGTGAGAGTCTTTATTTTAATAAAATAAAACTATCTTTATTTTAAAATTTTCTTATATATATATATATATATATATATATATATATATATAAAATCTTTCAATTCTCAAGATTAAAAATTAGAGAAAAGGAAGTTTTTTTACTACCTTGATGTTGGTGTAAGATCCTTCAGTTATATACACAGGATGTTTAAGGTGCTCCACAATAGATACATCATCAGTCACTTCAAGACCTTCACTGCAGGGAAGTATAGTTGGATAGAAGTTCAATACCACATAGGTTAACATGGCTGATATCGTTCGGAATGAAGTTTCATATTCACCGAGAACATATTGACTTATATATCGTTGGCTTTTGCCCATTTTAATACCATCAATATGATTTGGCTAGGGAGTCAACTTATCTTTATTTTGACATTTTTTTTTTCTTTTTTCTTTTTTCCGGTTAAGTCAGCTTCATTTAGACTTGACAAGAGAATTATTCTTCCTAAACAAAAAATGTAGATGCAACAGAAAGTCCAGAAATGCAAGCCATGACAATGCATATTCACATGGAGCTCTTACAGAAACGGCTCCCACTTCTGCATCAAGAATTTGGCATTTCTGCCACCAGACTAGACTATCTTACTTGCAGTTCCAGGCCAATTTGGGTCCATATCAACTCCTAAACTTGGGAACAAATTATGCATAACAATGCCGATGCTTGCTTCAGTGTTCATTCAGAATATCTTACAAGTTAAGGCAAAAGAAGTTTGAAGTACATACAGTTATTTTAAGGCAATTTTTTGGCAATTAACAATAGCAGAATACAAGAACCATCAAAATTTCAAGAAAAAAACAGTGTAACAAAGAAACTTTTCCACAGAGCACCCAAGGCACCAGACTGTATAATAATTCATAACTAAAAGATGACTCAATTGACCAACATTTACCATATATTAACTCCACATATTGTAAATGGCATGATTTATTTATAAAATTGGAAAATGCATCCATTTTTCTATAATTACTAATAATAGACTGGTCATAATGCATTTACTTTCTTATTAAGCAAAGGGATACTCATAATGTAAAGAGCAAGCAATTACCTATTTACCAAGTCAAAACCTTTTCTGAGCAACTGAGGTTTGATAATCTATAGAAGAGGACAAGATATGTTAGTCCGTTAGGAAATTAGCCAATAATTTAGTTAAATGTATTCTAAAATTAAGTCTATCATAAGGAAGATACAAATGCTTTAAACAGTTAAGACCTGGGGGGTCTGCATTTCCCATAATGTTTTCCGGTCCAGAGTTTTGACAACAAAAGACTCACTGTTTGCCTGTGAAGGTAAATGAAATTGAAATGAGAAACTTACACTTGATATTGAAATGGAAGAAAAATATTTCAAAATTTGGCAGCTAGATTAACAGAAATACAGAATACATACAAGCTTAATCGAAAGTAGAAAAGGCAACAGGAAGATCTTTCACTGTGCACCTTTATTATTAATTAGTTCTATGCGTTTTATCAAATGAAGAACAGATACTTGTCCATAGGCTGTAAAAGTTATGTAAATGAGGAATACAGAAAATAACAAAGTAAAATCTTAAATATCCTAAGTTTATAACATAAATTTACATGGTATTCTATGAATGCATGTGCCATTTGGAAAGTATCTCTAGTAAACGTACAGAAGAAAACATATTCTAGGCAGGACAAGATATTAGCAGTTAAGAGTACCAAATGGACATGAACTACCATAGCGAAGATTTTTAGAAAAATAAAAAATAAAAAAACAATGAATAAATAAATAAATAAATTATGAATGAAGATTCTAATGCACCCATACACAAATTTACATAAATAGATAATATATATATATATATATAGCATTTCTATTATCCAAGAACTTTTTGTCCAGGATTGTCTGGGAAAACATCCCACCATATTTGGTGAGATGTTTACCATGACAAAAATGTCTCGAATAAGAGAATTACCCTATACATAGGATAATTCTCTTATATATGGTAATTTTCTTATCCAAGACATATTTGTCAGGGATTGTTTGGGACAACATCATATCATTTTTGTATAATATATCTATATATATATAGAGAGAGACGCATTGATCCCATAAATATGTAATCAATTTTTTCTGAATAACCAGCTTCAAATTGGAAAATGATTAATCGAACAACTCCTAACTCAAATGTAATAAGTAAAATGGTAATCATTTTCTGTATAAATCAATTGGTAAACCATTTTATGTATAACAAATACATATTTACTTTTAAACCACAGAAATACAATTTTTTGACTTCAACAGTTCTATCACAAAAGTTTATACTTATATATATACCTTTAATAAATATAGGGAAATTCTAAAATAAGAATTGTTACTCATGATATGTTATTAGCAACAAATCTATAAATTTTGTCACTGATAGTTTATTTTTAGTGACAATATGTCCAAATTTGTCACTAAAAATATACTTTAGTGACAATCCTCATTTTATTAAAATGAAAATATTTTTATTGTAAAAGTACTATATATATATATAATATAATATATATGCATATAGGTTTTGCTATAAAACCCATCTTATGGGGAGCTTATAGAGCCCAACATATAGTTTTTTTTTTTTTTTCTTGATTTTCTTTTTGGTTTTTTCTTTTTTACCAAATACTTCTAAATGTTATAAATTTTAAAAATCTACTAAAAAAAATAAACAATAACTAAAAAATTATAACTTAAATACTAAATTTAGCCGATTGTTGTGTTTTGTATAGCAAATTTTTTTTTTTGGTTTTTTTTTTTTAACCTAATAGTTCTAAATGCTATAAAATCCAAAGCCAAAAATTTTTTTTTTTTAAAAAAATTCACGAAAAAATAAAAATGTTTTTGTTGGGGAGTTTATGGAACCCAACATGTATGTTTTATAGCAAATTCCTATATATATATATACATACATGCATATATATATATATACAATAGTTCTCTCATTAAAGATTTTCTATCCAGGATTTGTCCGGGAGCGTATCCAACATTGGTAAGGCGTGATAAAAAATTTACACGTCTTACCAACGTTGGATATGCGTTGTCCTAGACGAATCCTCAACAGAAAATCCCTAATGAGAGTGTGGGGATTCAAACTCAAGATCATTGCCCAAAGAAACAGTGGCTTTGCCACTTGGCTGTCCCTGCAGGGACTGTTTATATACCTTTATTCCATGCAATTCAATTCCTGACATAACATTGCCAAACATTGAAGGAAATAAAGCACAAATTGAGACTATCAATCAGCAAATAACTAGCTAATATTAATGTGTACCTCTTTGATAGTGGCTTTGACTGGAACACCAAGTACAGCTGCTCCATTCAACCAACCATCTTTAAGAACCTAAAAGCAACCTTGTAAATCTAATTAGAACTTCAACAATAGTCATAGTCACAGGAGGCTCAAATTCAACTCAGTTTAAAAAAAAAAAAGTTGGATAAGTGTGAAACATTTAAAGGCAAATATATGTTTAGAATATACTGTCAGATAAAATGGTTTAGAAAGTTGCATTCAAAGTCAAATGTTCATAAATCACACATTCTAAATTGTAAGGCTGCTTCCACTTTATAAATGGACCTTAAGTTCTCTGCTAAACTGTCAAAACGTTCAGCATGCATATGTGTTTAGAAGTGCAAACACAACATTGAATCACCATTGCTCACAGCTTTACTTATTTTAAATTGTAATGTAATTTTGTTTTCATTAAATTGTTTCATTACCTATGATACAGGTTTTGCTACGCATGCATATTCTATAGCAATGGTCAAAGCCAAGCTCCTTCTCAGCCAAAAAAGCCACCAAACCATAAGACATCCTGTACTCTGCCCAATATATGGAAATTGGTTAGTTATTATAAACTTGATGATCAGTGCTGTTGGAAAACCAAGAAGCTCTAGCACTGAATCCTGATGGAGTGCCAGGAAATCAGAACAATAATCCTACCAGGTAGGCATCAGAACCATTGTCACTTATTGGTATCAAACTCCAAATTGTCTACTCTTTATGTTTTCTTCTCATGCTTCCCTAATCAATTATGATGAAAAGATCTATGTATCTAAATCCCACTCTTTTTTTCTCTTATTTTATTTTTCCCTTGACATGAATCAAAATCCTACTAAAACAATATAAATATTTTCAAATGTATAGATGTGTGCAGTCAAACAATAAGAATAAATACATAAAAAAGAACTTGATGATGCTAAAAAGCGAGGATCAAATAAAATTCAAATTTGTCATACAAAATTCATGCTCTGATATTTTAAGAGTGCAAAACAACAAATGAAAAGATCAATAAAAGTACAGGCTAGAATAATTCCTCTTAACACATTTTGTTCTTTATGCCTGCACAAGTTCAACACAAAACATTCCACCAGACAGGATTTATGCCTGAATGCATAGAGCCCACCACATAAGATGCAAAAATAAAGAAAATATTATAGGTATACGAGGTAGCAAAAACTGATTATGAGGGTGTGTTTGGTGGTGCTTTTCTATAATTGATTTTATTTAGCAGTACTTTTTATTTTCTAGTACAGTTGTAAACTAGCACTTCAAAAAGAAACAGTTGTGTTTTTGTTCATAAAGAAATAATTACGTGTTTGGTTAACAAAGTGCTTTTAAAAGTTAATTAGGAAAATTTTAAGGCTTTAAAACATGAAGGATTTTTTCTTTTGAAAAAGAACCTATCTTGGTGCTTCTCCAAGGAAAAGCCCTAACGTATTTTATTTTATTTTTTTAATCCAAAAAGCACTTCTTCTTTTTTCAGTTTTCTAAACGCATTATCAAATGCTTATTTTCTCGTATAAGTGCTTTTAGCTCTGAAAAAAAAAAAGCACTACCAAAATGCATTGAGTAACATTGAGCTATATATCTTAAAATATAATACAGATATTAACTTCTTTTTTCTGCTTCAAGAGAAAAAAACCAACGCACCAAAATATGACGGATTTGTTGCCTATCACAAACCTTTTCTACATCATCTGATGACACCAGAGGTCTTGCAGAATCATGGATGCATACAAGCTCGGAGGCTAAATCAACAGCCTGTAAAAGAAAGAAGCATTTAACAGCATTACGAGTTTATATTATCATTCAATGTGAAATGACAGATATAGTTCCATGATTTCCATCGAGCAACACCACAGAGACAGCTGCTCACTTAGTTGTTCTTTATTATTGTACAATCTAGGAGAACACAGAAAACCCCATATAAGGGATGCCGTTGCTTTGATAAAATATGATTAGTAATTTCCATATTAACTTTCAAAAATTCTTCCATGTTTGCTAAACAATTTGGAAAAATGGAAAAATAGAATGTAGAAGCATAAGGCCACCAAAAGAAAACAAAAGAGAATATAGAAGCATAAGACCACAAAAAGAAAACAAAAGATCCTGTAACTGGCTTGTAAAAACTGCAGGGAGATCAACACTCAGCCACCAAAGTAAACCCGCAGAAAAAATAAATAAAAATAAAAGAAAGGGATAGAAAAAAGAAAAGTAAAAAATAAAAAAAGATTTTAGAAACCTTGATTCAACAAGTTTCTACACAACCATGTTAATATGAAACTATGGATTTCTTTTATAAACCTATAATTGGAGAATATCATTTAACAGTTTTTATGTCAGAAGCTTGAACAAGCATGTTTGAGGTGGCACAATGATTTCCTTTAAGCATGTCTTAAAATCTTGTCCGCAAAAGGAGGAAAAACCATTACATACTATTTGACACTGAAATTGTTATTGATTTCATGCAAGTCGAGACCAAATAGTTGTTCTTGTTTAGAACAGTTGGGAAATGTACAAAAGAAGATAAAAAACCAGAAATAGGTAACTAGTAAAACATACGTTTCAAAGAAAGAAATTACTCTATAACAAAGACAGGTTTGCATGCACCTGAAGTCCACTGCAAACAGAGTCTTGTCTTTCCTTCCCTGGTAGGGTGAACTTAAGTTCCACATTGATCTTCTCTTTTGTGTCTGAGAACATAGCCAGAAGCAGGTAAGTTGGAATGTTTTCCTATAGCACCATACGATATAAGAAAAGAAAAGAAATTAAGATTGAAGAAAGGCAGGCATATGCCATGAAAAGAAGAGAGAGAGAGAGAGATACCTTCAAAGATATCCTTGTAGGAGGGATCGCAAACTACAACAATTTCCTTTACTTCAATCATGTGGGAGAAAGTGTAAAAGCTGCAAAGAAACAATGCATAATTGTCCCCAGGAACAAAATGTGCATAACCAAAATGTCAATAGAAAGGAATGCCAATGCTTCCACAAAGACATAACTATGGCATCACATAATTTGTCAAACCTATAAATAATATTCACTCCCAAGAGATTAACAATTTGATATGAACTAAAAGTAGGAAATTTTTTTATCAGATTTTGGTCAGGCTAGTTATTTCTACAAATTGAGTTCATTTAGATGTGTTGGTCTAAATTCCATATTTGCAATTAGGACATTTGCATTTACTACTAATCATGTCAATTAATTACCACTCATCCGCTTAAAGTACGAACGCATGCAACCGTGTATGGTCTGGCTGCATGGTCAAAGGAGGATTTATTTAACATTGTCTTCAACTGATGCTTTAACTAAATAGCGCTTATCATCTCAATGGATTAAATTTAAAAGCATGCAACAGGTACAAAATGCCTAGATAATGAAAATTAGGTTACTTAGTTTTCAGAAGTTCTCTATGAAAATTTGAACTGCTTTAGAAATAAGTTGTTGTGATTTACCTATACAATGCAATTGGTTGGCCTAAAAGTGGAAGGTACTGCTTTGGCATGCTGGCCTATTTGCACAAACACAAGGAAACCATCATATGGAGAATGAGAAATCACCAAACTATATAAAAGAAGAAATGGGTCATTCACATATAAACAAAGATAAAAATTACTAAAGGTAGCTAGCCTACTGGTAAAATTCCAGGTGTGATACAAAGAACGAGAAATTGAATTACAGTTCACTATACTTGGGCGGTTTATGGAAGGGACAAAGACGTTAAACAAAATCAGCCTAATAGATGGCGTTGCAAAACAAAGTGAGTAATGATAAATAGGAAGGTAATTGATATGAGTAAGACTGTGGGTGGTATAAAAGCATTAGTTATTTAGCCTGACAGTTCTGAGACAACAAAGACATGAAGCAGAATCAAAAGGCACATCAAGTAAGGTAATAATTATCCAACTTATCTGAATTAAAAGTGAATGTTCCTTCATCAGTTAGAGCTAGCCACAACCAGTGGCAGGATACATGCATTGAAAGACTAATTGCTGAACCAAGAAGGAAAAAGGAAAAAGCAATATCACTTCTACTACATAAAAAGATGATGGGTAGACCTGGTAAATTTTAACACGACACAAATCCACTTGAATTTTTGTGAGTTTGGATTTGCATATTTCAAAACAAAAGCTTAACGGATCGGGTTTAAGTGAACAAATTTTAACACAAACACGATACAACATGCAAAAAACCAAAATTTAGCTTAACACGACAAGAACTTGCATGTATTTTTTAGAGTTTAGATTTGCATATTTCAACACCAAAGTTTAACGGGTCAAATTTGAATGAATAAATTTTGATACGAATACAATATGATATGAGCCTTACAAACATAAGACGATGCCAGGTCTAATGATGGGGATGTTCATTTTATGTTTTCGTTTTCAAGGAAAAAGCAAAATAAAAATAGAAACCCATCAATTCAATAATAAGGAAGACGAGAAGACTTACACCCATCCGTTTACCCTTCCCTCCAGCCAGAAGAATAACCGAAACGCTTCTTTCTTTCACAATTTTCGACTTCTACTTATTTACAGAAAAGGGGTTCAAAATAATGAACTAATAGAAGAAAATGAATACAACCCATTTTTTAGTTCTAACAGATAAAATTTCTAAGTTAAATAATCATAAATTTAATCTCACTTACTTCCCCAACATTTGCAGAGTAACAAGAAATCCTTGACTTTACAATTCCACCTTTCTCCCTAAAACCGACCTCATGAACTAACAACATAAAAAAAAAAAGAATAAAAAAATAAAAATAAAAGAAGGAAAATGAATCTGATTAGGAACTTTTATACAAATTAAACAAATATCAACTCTGAAGCATAGTGAAACAGAAACCCATTTCAATTCTTTAAATGTTGTGATTTGGGTTAGTTTCTTTCTTAAATTCTGTTCAGTCTACCAATAAACCAAATCAAATAAATGACTTTAATGAGAGAAACAAAGAAAAAATTGCAGATTTGACTTGCCTGGAAATCGAAGGTTGAAGCTTGATAGGAGTGAGATTCGGTTAGTAGGTGGAAACAATGGACGAGAACAAGAGCAAGCAGAGAAAGTGAAGTCTATCCCAACAAGGCCCATCTATTGTTTTTGCCCTCCTTTTTCCTTTGGAGAACGGAGACACACACAGTCAGATTGCCGGCTTTTTTTTTTTTTTGGTAAAAACAGATTGCCGTTAAGAAGGGAAAAAAAAGATTGGGACCCACAATTTCTATTAATAGTATATATGAAAAGTCCTGATAAATTTCAACTTTACAGCTGGGCACGTCTCAGAGTGTAAAAATATTAACAAAACCTAATTTAGTAAAGAACAGAGAAAATGAAGAAGACAAAGATTGCTACGAATGAACTGTATTATTTCTTCGTAAATGCTTGATTACAACAGTTTCACTTATATAGACAAACTGACTTTTAACCGACTAACAATTCAGTCTACAAAAAAATTAATAGGTTTTTTTTAATGATACACTTTTTTTTTTACTTTATAAAAATACGAGTGATTTTTATAAATTTTTTGTAATAATTTTTATAAATTTTTTTTAATGAATTTTATAAGTTTTTTTATTTTTACTATTCAACACTATAAGTATTTCATATTTCTTTTTTCAATTGCAATAATTTAATCATTGGCATAAAGCCTATTACTTTTCTATGTTGGCTACAGAATATATACATGCATACATAATGAAGTATATTCAATTAAGATTTTGAAATACTTTTTTAAATTACAGATTTTTAAATATTTTTATAAATTTTTTTAGAGTTTATAAAAATATGTTTAATTTCGTATAACTTTTATAAACTTTTTTTAAACGTCTTTCATAGACTTTGAACGAATTTTATAATTTTTTTTAATGACTTATAAATTTTGAACAATTAGACTTTTATGTTTAAAATTTTTTATATTATTTCACATAGTTATGAAATATTTTTATATAGTTCTAACGATTTTCATTTTAAAAAAATATTTTAATATACTTTCATTAATTTTGAAATATAATAGAAACTTTATAGTTGTATAATTATATTTATAGCTGTATAATTATATATTTTACATCAATAAAAATATTTTTTAAAGAATAAAAATATAAATTACCTCAATAAAAAAAAATATTTTGAAAATTATTTACAGAATTTCAATATTATTTTTATTTTTTAGTATTAAAAATATATTAAATATTATACTTTTCATATTTAGCAAAAGTAAATGAACATAAAAAAAATCATTTAGGTTTTTTTATAAAGCAAATTACATATTTATTGCACTTTGTTATATTTATATATTAAAAAAATCAAAAGTTGCATTTTTATAAAAAATAAAAAAATTTCAAAATAAAAAAAAATTCATAATTGTTTTGTTAGACTTTCGTTCCCAGTAGAGATTGAGATGAAGATGGAGAATAAGAGAGATAAAAAGAAAAGAATTCTAAAATAATGTAAAATAATTAAAATCATTTAAAAAGTCTTTAAAAGTTTAGAAAAGTTTTGGAGGAGAATGAAAAACTTTTTATAAGCATAAACTTTCCATTTTTGACTAAAAAGTCTACAAAAGTCTTTAAAAGTCTTTCATTTATATAAGTCTTTAAAAGTCATTAACAAATTATATACCTCATGACTTTATAAACTTTTAAAAAGTCTTCATTAAATACCACATGACTTTTATAAATTTTTTAAAAGTTTTTAAAAGTCCATATTAAATACCCCATGACTTTATAAAAATTTTAAAAATCTATATTAAATACACTTAAACTTTTTAACTTCATAAAAGTCTTCTAAAATCTTGATTGAATACACCCCCCTTAGTAACTAACTGCATTCCACATCAATTCTGGTTGATGACCAGAATCATTGTCGTGTCAGTTAAGCTGTGTGTTTTGACACTTGTCTTTTAATGAAACTGTGCGTTTTGCACAGCCACTCTTGATTCACTCTTCTTTAATGAAACTGTGCGAAGTTGTTTTCCTCAATAGTCCCTTTCAAACTCGACTGGAATTTGCTATTCTTCCTCGATTCACATTCTTCTGTTTGATATTCTTTCTTGATTCACGTTCTTTTGTTTAATACTTCTTTCCAAAGAAACTTAAAACAAAATTACAGAGGAAAACAAACTTTAAAACTCGAACACAGCTCTCAAATAAATTCTAACACACCACTTAAGAAATCCACTTGAGAGAAAAAATAAAAGTAAAGTTACAAGAACTCTAATGTGTCAGTTTAACACCAATTTTCTCCACAGCAACTACATTCAACTTTCTTCTCAGATATTGAAACCTTTCCATTCCAAGAACCTTAGTTAGAATATCAGCTATTTGCTCTTGAGTTGGAACATACCTGATTTCAATAATTTTTTCTACAACTCGATCTCTGATAAAGTGCAAATCTATCTCAATGTGTTTTGTTCTCATGTGATGAACATGATTTGAAGCAATTGCTATGGCACTCATGTTATCACACCACACAATAGGTCTTGACATTGCAAGATGTAATTCCTTAGCTAAACTTTGTAGCCAAGCTAGTTCAACAGCTGCATGAGCTAGAGCTCTATACTCTCATTCAGTATTTGACATGGATACAGTGTGCTATTTTTGGAACTCCAAGAGACAAGACTTGTACCAAGAAATATACAATATCCACTTGTTGATCTTCTGTCATCCGGATTACTGGCCCAATCTGAATCAGCAAAACTGTGAAACACAAATTTGTTACAGGCTTTTAGATGAAGACCATATGTAATAGTGGATTTGAGAAATCTTAGCACTCTCTTACAACTTTCCTAGTGAGCTGTAGTAGGAGAACTCAGAAACTGGCTCAACTTGTTAGCTATGAAAGCAATTTCTGGTCTTGTAATAGTTAGATACTGTAGAGTAACTATAGTGCTTCTGTATTCTTCTAGATTCACCAATATGTCCCCGTCATACAATGATAGTTGTTTACCACAACTCATGGGTGTAGAGCATCCTTTTGCAGTATCCAATTTTGTTTTGATCAATAGGTCTTGAATGTATTTAGCTTGTGTTAGATATAAGTTGTTGAAGCTTCTTGTTACTTCTAACCCCAAAAAGAAACTCAGATCTCCCAAATCTTTTAAGGAGAGTATTGAATTCAGATCACAAATCAAAGATGTAATATGCTTTTCACTAGATCCTATTATAACCACATCATCAACGTACACCAAGAGCAGTATATACATTTATGATGTTTTGAGTATAAAAAGAGATGTATCTGAAATAGCATTTGTGAATCCATTTTCTACAAGAGCACACTTCAATTTTTCAAACCAAGCTCTTGGAGCTTGTTTAAGTCTATATAATGCCTTATGTAATTGACAAACATATAGAGGTTTTTCACTATCAACATAACCCTCTGGCTGACTCATATAGTCTACCTCGTGCAGATCACCATTTAGGAATGCATTATTGAAGTCAACTTGTTTTGCACACCAATTCATTGTCACAGCAATTGTTAATACCAAACGTATAGTTGTAGGCTTAATCACTGGACTAAAGGTTCCATAGAAATCATACCCTGGTTTTTGATGAAACTCCTTTGCCACTAGTCGAGCCTTGAATTTGTGCACAGTCACATCTGAGTTATGTTTGGTTCTGAAAACCCATTTGTTGCCCACTATGTTCATTTGAGATAATTGTGGAACCAGATTCCATGTGTTGTTCTTCATTAAAGCATCATACTCTTGATCCATAGCATTTTTCCACTGTGAGTTACTTAAAGCTTGTTTGACAGTTGTAGGTTCCACATTGCTGATACCTAGTAGTGCCTTAGGCTTAGTAATTCCATTCTTGGATATAGTAGTCATGGATGAATATTATTGACTGTTTTTGAAGTTCTTGAGGTCAGATCAATGTATATATCAATACCCTTGGAAAATTGCTTAGTCGTTGAATTTGGATCAATATCATTATCAATCATCAAGTGATGGGGTGATGCTTCAGTTGACATAATTGGAACTGAGCTATTTTCAGAATTTGAGTTGCTTAATGATGCTGCTGATTCAATATTTCTTGAGATAGTGAGAAATTGATCACATGAATTGGACTTACTTAACTGAGAAGCATTTAATTTTGAAGAACTGACTAGTCCAACTGGATTTGTTGATGGAGCTGAGTAATTTGAAGTTGATCTGGCATACTCAATAATCCACAAGGGTGTTGTTGCTTGATCTGAAACACTGTTTTGAATAGCATTGGAGAATTTGTCTTGTTTATTGGTTGTTGTCAAATCTGCATATTCTCTGAAGCTTGATAATGTGAAAGGAAACTGAAGTTCATTAAAAGCTACACTCCTTGAAATGTATAGTCTGCCTGAGGGATGTAAGCACTTGTATCCTTTGTGAACTCCACTGTAACCAATAAACACACATAGATCGGTATGAAAATTGAATTTGTTCTTAGAGTAAGGTCTTAGGACTGGATAACAAGCACATCCGAAGACCCTAAGAGATATGTAGTCCGGTGTTTGTGAAAATAGTTTCTCAAATGGACTTTGAAATTCCAAAGTAGCAGTTGGTAGCCTGTTTATAACATAGACAACAATACTAAATCCTTCCCACCAAAATTTTAGAGGCATATGAGCATGAGCCACTAAACATAACCCCATTTCAACTATATGTCTATGCTTCCTTTCAGCTTTTCCATTTTGTTGATGAGTGTAAAGGCATGGATGCATGAAATGGAGACCACATTTTTTTGTAGATGAGAGCTGAAGCTTCTATACTCTCCTCCCCAATCTGACTGGAGACATTTGATCTTCTTGTTGAACTTTCTTTCTACTAGATTTTGAAAGAATAGAAATGTGTGAAAGGCATCAGATTTATTTTTCAGAGGGTAAATCCAAGTGAATCTTGTGAAATCATCAATAAAATGGATATAATACTTGAACCCCTCCCTAGAAATTATAGGGGCTGGTCCCCACACATCAATTCAAACAAATTTGTAGTGGTACTGTGAGAAATAGGAAATGAACACCAGTGGCTTTTCCCAAACTGACAAGCTTCACAAAATTGCAAGTTTTTATTGATCACTTTCAAGTTTTTACAAGTAGTAAAAATTTTGTGCAAGACAGAAAAAGATACATGTCCTAATCTTTGGTGAGCTGTATTGACATCACATTTATGTACTGAAGCATAATCATATGTTTTTGCTTGCTATGAAACCCATATAGGGTGTTGCTGTAGAACTGAGCACACCTAATAAGACCACTTTATTGAACATATGTATTCCTAGTTTGGCAGTGAAGCAGATAGTTGATACTGGAGCTTTGCAGTCATATTTTGACCATTAAGAGGTTGGAATTAGAAGCTTATATAGTCCATTCCTTAATTCTCTTCTAAGTAGCACTCTTCCTATTTGCTTGCCCTTTAAGGCACAACAATTCGTGTTAAATTCAGCAATTATCCCATTATCCAAAGTGAGTTTTGATATACTTATTAAGATTTTTGGCAATTTGAAGAACAAACAAGACATCTTTAAGTGTTAAATTACATATAGAGGAAGAAAGGAAAGAGATACCAATGTTAGTAATTTCAAGTCCTTCACCATTGCCTACCATAAGCTTGTTGTTACCATTGTAGTCAGCTTGAGAGACTAATCCATCACCAGAAGAGGTTATATGATTTGTAGCCCTACTGTCTAGGTACCAATTTGGGTCATTAACTAGAAAAATATGAAATCTTTTAATACCATTTTTTATGGCTAAAAGTTCTTTTTCAAATGTAATATAATTCAATTCATTTGGTTTAAATTTACCTGAATTATAACCACATATTTGATCACCTAATTCAGTTTTAGCTTTTAAAACTGCTCCCCAACACTCATTACTAGCGTCAGTTTCTAATATCAATAATTTTTCTTGTTTAGGAAAATAAACTGATGGGATATTATTTAATTCTAATTTTATTTCTTTTATTATATTTGAATCGATTTCTGTCCATTCAAATATATTATATTTTTTCAATTTTTCAAAAAGTAATCTTTCTTTTCTAGAAAGATCTTTAATAAATTGTCTTCCATAATTTAGAATTCCTAAAAACCTTTGTAATTGTTTTTTATCTTCCAGTTTCTCCGGAAAATCTCTAATTTTTGAAATTATATGATCTTGTAATTTAATACCTAATCTAGTAAGTTTTAAACCTAAAAATTATATTTCTTCTTTCTCAACCTCTATTTTCTTAGGGCTAAGAATAATTCCATTTTTAATTAATTCATTGCAAATCTTTTCTAGATGTTGCTTATGTTGTTTTTTAGTTTCACTAAAAACCAAAATATCATCAATATATACAACACAAAAATCTTTATATTTTCCAAAAATAGAATCCATCCATCGTTGGAAAATCTGTGGTGCTGTGCATAAACCAAATGGCATGATTGTCCATTGGTAATGACCGTAAAGAACACTAAAAGCAGTCAAGGGCTTTGACTCTTCTGTTAATTTAATCTGCCAGTAACCTGACTTACAATCAAATTTACTAAAAATCTTAGCTTGTCTAGTTTGATTTATTAAAACATCATTTCTGGGAATAAAATAACCATCAAACTCTAAATTTTCATTTAACCGTTTATAATTTATTACCATCCTAGGGACCTGTTACACCTAAATTAACATATAAAGATTTAAGAAAAAGAGAAAAAAATATTCAAATTCCTATTTTTTCAAAAAGGTTTAAAGATGGAAGTTCTAGTTCTAGCCATGAACTAAAACCAATAGTAATTTCACAAATGAATATTGGAGAAAATGAAGATATCATTTTTTCTAAACATCAAAATTGTAAGACATACAATTATATTTTAGGAAATTTTAGATTTAAAGGCTATAAGAATTATAGTTTAAGTATTTTGATTGATACTGGAGCAACAACTTCAGTATGTCAACCTAATGCGTTACNTGTTCTATTAGTATCTGTAAAACTAATCTCTTTCTGAGAAATAGTTAAAGGATAATATTTTTTAAGAAAATTATTTTCTAATATAAAATCTCCATGCATAGCAGGAAAACACAAAACTTTTGGAATAATAAATTTATTATTATTAATCCAAATAGGTATTTCTTTTGCTTTAAATTCTATTTTAGTTTGTTGACTATTAATTCCTGTTGCTAAGATTGGTCTCTTCATTAATTGCCATTTTTCTAATGGTAACGCATTAGGTTGACATACTGAAGTTGTTGCTCCAGTATCTATTAAAATACTTAAACTATAATTCTTATAGCCTTTAAATCTAAAATTTCCTAAAATATAATTGTATGTCTTACAATTTTGATGTTTAGAAAAAATGATATCTTCATTTTCTCCAATATTCATTTGTGAAATTACTATTGGTTTTAGTTCATGGCTAAAACTAGAACTTTAAACCTTCCTGGAAAAATAGGAATTTGAATATTTTTATCATTCTTTCTTTAATCTTTATATGTTAATTTAGGTGTAACAGGTCTATTTTCTATAGACATATTATCTTCTTTTAATTGTATTTCTGATTCTAAATTATTATTATTTTTCAAATACAAATTATTTCCAGAGGCCATAATTTGTAATGGTTTTACTTTCTTCTCTTCCTGAGAATCAGTAATATTATTAATTAACCAATCAGTAGGGACTTGTAAATCTTTCCAATTTAAAAGTCTTGGCTGTATTGCTTCATCAAATCCTCGTGGCTCGAAGACTTCAACTATTTGTGAATCTATTTCTCTAATAGATGTTTGTGGCAAATTAGTCAATTCATGAATAGCTTGCCATTTAATAGATAAATCAAAACTATCACTTTTCATTCCAACATTTCTTGTTTGAATTTTTAATCTAATTGTATCATGAATATTAGGATCATTAATAGAAATAAAGAAATTTGGTTTTACTTTAAACCATACTACACCTGATACTAGATTAGATTGAACACCTCCTATTAGTGCCTTAATAGGATCACTGAAACGCTTATCTAGCATGACAGCTAAAATAGGTGTATCGATTTCTTGTCGAAATAATGTCTTTATTTCGATTTGTATTAAACCGATATGTATATACCTTAATTGAGGATATTTCTTTTTTAATCTTTTTATTCTATTTTTATCAAAAATAGGAATATCTACTAGACCATTTTCAGATGCTCTAGCAGTGGTATTTCCACTAAATTGTTCAAAATGTCGTGTTGACCAAAAATTAAATTTAGATAATTTATAAATTTCTGTTTTTTGAACTTTAGTTAGTTGCTCTAACTTTTTATCATCAATCTGAAATTCTTCGCCTAGAATATCAGATAATTTTGTTATAGCTTTTTCCTCTTCTGGAATTTCTTGAAAATTACAAGATACTGTGTTCTCAGTATTTAACATAAAAATATAATCATTCATAGATTCGTCTGAACTAGACTCATCGTCAGTTTTGACTATTTCATATAATATTTCTTCTTGATCAGAGATTTCTTCTTCGAAACATATTTCTAATTTATTTTCTTCTAAATATTTTATCATTTTCTTCTGTTGCTTACCTTTTCTAGGGCAATCAGGAGCTATATGACCTTTTTCATTGCAGATATAACAAGTACATTGACTAAGATTTCTTTTCTTTTTATATCTAACATACTTTTTATTTTTATTAAATTTATTATATTTGGAATGTTTTTTCCATTTTCTCCATTTATATTTTTTATGAAAACTTTTTCTAGTTTTCCTTGGTTTTCTATTTTCTTTAGAACAACCAAACTCATATTGATTATTTAATAATTTAGAACAATAATTATATCCTAATTTATTTTTAACTTGTTTACTAGCTTTTGCTTTAAGACAGTGGTCTACTATCATTCTACAAGCAAAATTAATTCTATTTCCTAAGGTACCTATTCCATTATTTTTTTCTAGAAATTCAGAATATTTCATATTACATAATTCATCCCAAGGAGGGGGTAATTTATGAAAATATTGATCAATCCAAAACTTTGTTTTATCAGTAGATAATAAATAAAAATATTGTGAAAACTTTTTAGAGAAATTTTCTAATTCTCTAATATCACATAATTTTAGTTTTGTTAAAACATAGTCTATGTCTAACTTACGATTTTCTATATTCATTATTCCACAAAATTCTCTTTTTAAGATCTTTGTGAATTCTTTAAGAATCTCTTCTAGACTCTTAAAAGTAGAAATTAAATTTTCTTTTTCGTTTCTACCTTCTTCAGAACTTTCCCATTGTCTAAGGAATTGAAGAGCATCACCTTGTAACGTATCTGATATATAATTTAAAAATCTATCACTACTCCAAGATGATCTATAATTTATTGTGACAATAACTAAACTTTGAGCCCAATCGTCTATTGTTTGCTCATAGTCTTTAAAATTTATATTTTTAAAATCTAAATATTTACCTTGTGAGGCTACACTAGTTTTATTTAAATCATCTACCCTATGTTCAATAGGGATATGATTTGAAGTAGACAGGAATACAGGACTTGTATCCATTCTAGGGTATTCTATAGGTTCATCTTCATTTTTATTAATTTCTTCTAACTCTTTCTGAGTATAGAATCGTGTTTCTGGATCTGTTTCTAAATGATCATCCGAACCTATCTTTCTTTTACCTGAAGCTATTTCTTGCTTTTTATTCTTATCACTTTCACTTTCTGTGTCAGTGTCAGTATCATAAACTTCATCTTCTCCTACAGTGATTTCTTCACTGTTATTATTAGAATCTTGACTAGATTCATCAGTCGTATCATAATTTAACATATAATGATAATTAGTTCCAGCAAAAATATGTTCATTTTGTGAATATAATTCTTGCATCATTTTGACTAAATGATTACGTCTCTCTATATCATCTGTCTGTTGATATTGAGATTTCTAGTGTTCTATTATTTCTTTTAATGAATTGAAAGTTTCTTTCTAATCCGGTGGTTTTTCTTTTTCATTATTATTTTTACTTTCTTCTAAAGTTAATAATTCAGTTCCATAAAATAATCTAACATTTTTAATATCTCTTGATTCTTGGCTATAATCATTTTTTACTGAGTTATTAAGTTCTTTAATAACTTCACCATTTTTATCAATTTTATTTTCTATATTGTTAAGTTGATTTTTATTATCATTAAACATATGATAAACTAAATCTACTAAAGTGTTTATACCTTGAGCTACAGACTTACTATCCTTAATATGTATTTGATGTTCAAAACCTTGATCATTTGCTAAACATCTATGTTCTTCCATGTTAAACTATTATTGGTGCACAAGACAACATTACAAAAAAAAAAAGTGTCACTGTTTTCTGTAATCCTTTAAAAAAAATTATTAAAATTCATAATTTGACAATCCTATTTTTTAACATTAGAGAACCAATGCAAAAATTTAGCATTGATATTGGCATTTACTATTTAAAAATAATAATCTACCTATCTCGGGAGTCAACTCCCGCCTCTAACAAATGAATCTACATGGGACCTATTTATTTGTGAAAGGCAAAAATTGTACTCCTGAAAGTACTAGAAAAATGGACTTCCATTAGAAAGCTCATTACAATGCCAAATTTTAAATATAACAATGCCAAAATATCATTTTCCATTTGAAACTCCTGAAACCTTGTTCAAAGTCTGGAGGCTAAAAGAGAATGCAAACATATATTTTTTGGTTTTTATTTTATTTTTTATAAGTCCACCTTTAGTAAAACCAGTTCTCATATTCAAATTGAATAATCTTATAAAAACCACAGTCTACTGTAATATTTACTACTTATATACATGTCGTTATTTTATTAGTTAGTATTATAATTTATACATAGTTAAGTGAACATTTAAAAAAATAAGTATAATTAAATGTAAGCCAATTAAATAATAAATATAATTAATAAATATGATAATAAACTAAATACATTATTCATTAAAATTACAACTTCTAAATTCTTTTAAAAATGCTATTTTTGTGAGGTGGAAGTAAATGAATGAGAAGCAAGAGTGTTCAAATTATTAGAGACGGGATAAATAAACCTCATTCAACCAGATCAATAGGAAAGTTCAGACTGTTTGTAACCAAGCTTGGAAAATTTGACCCAAATCAACCTTTTAATTACGCCGAATAATCTAAACCAAAATGCTCTCTGTGATAATGGAATACCAGTAATGTTTTTTCTATACTCACCTTATATAGCGGTTAACAATCCTAACAAACAACAACGCTTCTTTTATGGACGAAAAATAAAAATGCTACGTTGAAAATGTGATTTTACATAATGCATAAAAATTTATATAAAAAAAATATATAGTTTTTTTTTTTTTTTTTTTAAAATAAAAAAAATGTTGAAGGATAAAAGTTAACATGCTTCTACGCAATTCCGAGTGATGGACCTACTTATGTTGACTAGGCACCGCGCATATATATATAATTCCGACATGACTCAGCCTACAATCTAGATGATGGTGGGGATGTACAGTTTCTTGTAAAAAATAGTCTCATCCTAATTAGGAAAAGCAAAGAAGAAGAAATCGCTTAATACGAAGAAAAACATTCCAGAACATGTGACCTTGCCATCCTCACGAATCAGCAAATTCAATCTCGAATTACTTTTTGTACACAAGGGTCCAGCATGAAGTACATCCATACAACTAATTAATACAATGCGGGCTAACTGCTTTGAGCAACTACAAATCATCTCTAGTTTCCAGGGAGAAGTTACCGTAAAGTCGCCATGAAGTTATGGCTTGCCATTTAACCTGGAAAACAATTCAAAGTGATCTTAATGCTGTTATGGATCATATCCAACTCCACCATATCTTTCTCTTGCCTCTTTTCTCTTCTCTGCCTCCCTTCTCTCCTTTCGTCTTCTCTCCCTTGCAGCAGATTCAGCATTCACTTTATCCATAATAGCATTGAAACCAGGAATTGTCCGCTCCATTTTTTGGTAGACTTGAGTGCTTAGATTCACAAAAGTCCCAAGTAGTCTCTGCACAAATTCCATGCATCAAAAATGATATTTTAGCAGTACATGCATTTCATAAAAGAGAGGGTCTATAGAAAAAGTCAACAGGGGTTTAGAATCTAATAAGGAAATGCTAAGTAATGAAGATTCCCATAGGAAACTTTCATAATGTTTCTCGTGCACAGTTCCTTAGGTTGGCACTGAAAAACAAACTTGACAAGCAATAGCAGCCTACAAATATTCAAATCTTTTATGATATATTAAGCAGATAAAATCTACATTGCTTCCTTGCAGTTGTACATAAATGAAGCTCATGTAAGACAGTAAATTAGTTCGGAAATGGGAACAAGTCTGTACCATCACATCCTCATTCCAATGCTGAATGTATGGAGGACCTGTAGTGTATGTACCAAGAGGTTCACGGTACCACTCCCCACCATAAGTTATCTGATCCATTGCTTGTTCTACACTTAAAACCTCCCAAGGCCTTAACCCAGGGATAATTTTAATCAATTGACGCCTGCCCCAGAAAGCAAGCATTCGTTAGTTCGATAAGCAGGTCTTCATACCCAATACTAGGACATATTAGATATATAAAAGTCAAATCAATACAACCTTTGATCCTGTGCATTATAAAGAGCATCAAACAACAAATCAACAATAAGTGGCTAACAATTATTACGTTAATAAGTTTCTGCATGTGTTTCTCAGTGTTTCCTTTCAACAATTGTTTAAGAATTTAGATCCCAATCAAAGAAGCACGACCATTTCCTGATATTTAATTTTCATCAACCCTTAGCCACCCCCCTGCATAAAGGCATAAGTTCTGTTGTGAACTTCTTTGGTCAATTCCCCCGCTGCTTCCATTCTTACAAGTTGCATAGAATCATTAAAAAAAAAAAAAAAAAAAAAAAAGGGACATGAAACTCTTCTCCTGTCTTCTAGACTTCTTTTGTTTCTCCTTTTCCGTTCAATCAGAAGAAAAGAGCATCATCATTCACCTAGACAGCTTCTAATTACTCATCTACAAGGACCATAGGTACCATTTGACCTGGATATACCAACTCATCAAGCAGATAAATATAATATGACACATTCAGTGTCCGAGATGTCCATTAACTCAGAGGACATAGACTCCTTCCAAGTTATTGGAGACTTTATAAAAAAAAATGAAACTCGCCAAGTCCGAGTTCCTTAAAACTCCCTCCATTCAGTGAGATAAATATAAATCTTCTACCAGTGGTAAACAAGAGAGAGCAGAAAATATAATTTTACTTTAGTAGTATAATGTTACAAGACCAGATGGTACATACCTAAGATCTTTTGGGATGTATTTGTTTGGCATGTGATCCTCTTCTAGAATTGTTGTCAGTTCAGAACCACTAGCCCAAAGAAATAAAGCATGACTTGGAATTCTAACACCAGGCCAAACACCATCATTAGCCTCCAGTACTGCTAAATCACGTCTCTTGCTCTCTATAGCCTCTTCTTGGAGCTGTTTATAGGTTTTCTTTTCATGTCCCTTCAAAGGAACCCAAGGAGGAATACCTTTTTGAAGTTTGTGGAGAAAAGCAGTCGCAGCAGCTCCAAGTCTAACTGGATATCACCAGACACAAGCCAAGAATCAGTTTGTTTTTACATATTTATTTTTTATTTTTTATTCCACCATACATTGGAATACTAATAATTAGAAATGGACAAGCGAAAAATAAGGGCATGAAGCAGCTACACACATAAGTGGTACAGTTAACAAGATCCTTGAACAACATTTTCAAGGCAGGCCCAGCTGAAGTGTTTTATAGGCCACAGTAATAATTTTAGTAGAATAACCAGGTGTCACACTTAGCTGTGACAATAACGTGTCATTTCACAGGCTCCTGTTTTTTCTTTTTTTCCTGGTCCCCTGTGGCAACTTCCAAAATCTTTCGACCTCTTTCTATTTCTTACATAGTAGCTTGCACAAACAACTTTCATAACATTTCTAAACCATAATCATAGACATCAATAAACTCTAATCTATGCTTTGGTGAAACCTATTTGCCTTCAGTATATAGGCATATTATTCATCTAATCTACTAATGGGGGGTTTTTAGTTCTCATCACTAAAAGAAAATTAAAAATCACGTATGTTTAACAAACCTTCCCAGGTGGCTATCGCGCGTTCCAAGCCATAGACCATGTGAATTGGTGCCCATTCATCCATGTCATCACCCCAAATGAAAGTGTCTTTATCAATGATGCCAGCACCCCAAGCAGTTTTAAGGGTTATCAACTCCAATGGTCCTCGGGTACGACCCAAGCGATCCTTATAGTACCATCCACCACTCCTCATAATAACTGCTCAGTGCATGATAAATTCACAACAAAATTAACATATGCAACAGCATCATAAAGAAATAGAGAGAGAGAGTGCGTGTTTGAGCCTTGGGGAGGGGAGGGAATATGTCCTATGTTTTTTGGTCCAAGATGTTCATAGAATTCACACTATATTCTCGGATAACTAATTATCAGGTAAAAAATAATTAGAACACAACATCAAGATGTCTTAAGCTTCCTAGAAATACATTCTTCAAACTAATTAACAGATAAATTTGTGACACCAATTCAGTACACAAACTTACAATCATAGTACCGCTTCTCGAGCCGCTTATACCCGATAGCCTGTGCAACATCGATTGGTCGTCCTGGTGGATAAGGTCTCTGCCTAAAACCCCAAAGCCCAAAAAAGAACTGCTTTGCAAAATCCCAAAACTTATCATCAGACTCCTTCCTGGTCTTTATGGCCTTCCTAGGCATCGGCCGCCCATCCAGCCCAATCACATGGGGCACCGACTGCCAGAGTTCCCTGTCCTCCTTTCTGTATGGTTTCTCATTCTCTTTGAGCTCCAATTCATTAACCTTATCAGCAATAAGCTCGGCTTGAGCCAAGAACTGTACAACAGGATTGGCCCTGAACTCTTTCCAGAACTCCTCATTCTCTCTTATCTCCTCCTCAGTTGGGTTTTCCTTCTTTTCAAAAACCGGGTCTTCATTTAGTATCTTTTCAACTTCTGGGGTGTGCCTGTAATCCGGTAGGTTTTCACATTCCCAGTAGAACTGTTCCAGCATTTTGCTGTAAGGCCCTGGTTCAGGTTCAGATTCTGGCTGGTTAGACTTCTTGTTTTCAGGTTCATTTGGTCCTTTGAAGAGATCTGAGATTGATGCAAATTTTGAAGGGGTTTGTGTTCTGAGAAATAACGATTGTGTCAACGAGATTAGGTTGATGGGAGGCAGTGGCTTGGGGGGTTTATTGAACCAGCTTTCGAAGGGGTTGAAGTTGATCGATGCCATTGGCAGAGACTAATGGCTTTTGAATTGTTATTCAGAGCTGAAACCTGGTAGATATAGAAACCAGAGACTGAATAAGAAAACAAAAGAGATATTTGTCTAAAGCTGTTCTTGCTCTAAAAGATACAATTTTTTAGCAATAACTCACCCTGTGCATTCACAAATTGTAATACAAAACGAAGCAAGAGACACCCAGAACAAAACCTGGACAACTCATGAACCAGAAATTAAAAAAACTTGAAATTCACCCTTTCGTTTATTAGTACAGGAAGTTAATATCTTGTTCTTCCCTGTCCCTGTATATCTGTACCGAACTTGGCAAAAATTTAAAAGATCCCCTATGCATTTTGGAAAATCGATCACAAGCACATAAACCAAATTAAAAGCTTATATCCAAAAGATAAAAACCAATTCTAATAAAATTGGAGCCGTTCAGTTAAAAATTATAACGAAATAGTAGATGAATGCAACCAAGTAGAGTGTACACAGTCCTCGAAAAAATAAAAATAAAAATTAAACAACAGCCACCATTACTGATAGTAACCGAGCAAAAAATTCTTAACCAAAAACCAAAATTAGAAAAAAGAAGTACCTGGGTTAGTGAAGAATGGATTGTTCGGACAAATGGATGAGAAAACGAGGAGATTTTTGAGAGGTAAAAAGTTGAGATAGTGTGCTGACTGCTGAGGCTGAGTTTCAATTTGGGGATTATAGAGTTGCGAGGAATGGAAGCTATACTGAAAATGGGTCAAGGAAGAGATTTATCTTGTAAATCGGAAAAATGGTGAAAAAGGGCAGAGAGATAAGCCGGAATGTTTTTGGACGAAGGGAAGGGTTCAGGTGAGAGGCGGGCAAGCAACGAGAATCGCTGGGCCTGTGCTTGGGCTTCGTTTAACGTTTCGATGTTTATTGTACACTTTGTACTGGACGTTTTTTCGTTTTCTTTTTTTACGAGAATTTCTTTAGAAAAAGTTAGGATTATTGTAATTTTATTTTGGTAAAGTAAAAAACATCAGGGAGGCAGAGCCTGCGTGAATTTTTTTCATAAATGAATAGGAATTTATGGTATGAACTTTATATTTTTATGTAATTTTTATTTATAATATATAATTTTTTTATCATATCATATAATTTGAAAAATTCCCTCCAATTGATAGTGGAATTTAAACGTCTACTTTTTTGGCCAGAGTACAATTGTATAAGTAATTTTTCACCTCATCTGTTCATCTTACTAGTTAAGATTATTGTAATTAATTGGGTTTCCGTTTTCGTTTTTACATTTTTATCGATATTAAAGTTAATAAATATTTATTAAATTTTTTTTTTCATATAATATGGTATTATTTATTAATTTAATTTTTTTCATTTGTCTATTTAAGTTTTTTTATATTAACATATAGTTTATAAGAATGCATCAATTAATTATATTGTTTTTATATTTTTTAATGAACATTTTAAAATGTATATTTTTTTATTAATGATTAGTTTTATCGAAATTATTATAAAATTTATAGCCTTTTTTTAAAATAAATACCAGTCTTCAATATATAGTGTTATTACCTTTGTTAAGTCATTTAACTATGAGAATAGTTGTACTTTCATCGTTAAATTTGTTTTCTTTTATCATTTTGGTCTCAAAATTTCAGTTTTTGTACACTTTAATCTTAAAATTATTTTTTATTTTAAACTTTTAACAGTTTTTAAATGTACTGCGCACTTAGTTGTTTTTTTTTTTTTAATTACAAATTGAGAAATGAGATTTTTAAGAAAATAAAAAAAAAATACAAAATCAAGCAATCACACCAAACTACTATAGTGCAAAACTGCTAAGAAATAGATTAAAAATAGTTTAAAGATCAAAATATATCAAAAACTAAAATTTTAAAAAAAAAGTGTCCAAAAAATAATTAAAAGCCAAAAATGTAACTATGAACATAATTCAAAGAATTACCAATGCTAATAATCATATATGACATTGATAAACTTGATGGAAAATTTTAAGCAAAAAACAATGTATTAACAATATCGACTATTTCTTAATGAAATATATCCTTAACATTCATATTTGTTATTATGAAACGATCTTTTCTCAATCAATTTTAGTATTCATCATTTTAACGCAAATATATATATATATATATATTAAATTCATCATTAGTTCTTCTTCTTCTTTTTTTTTTTGGTGAATAAATTCATCATTAGTTCAATCGATAATGAACCGTATGAACTTATATATATAATAATTCCTATTGAAATGCTCTGATATTGAGCATGGTAAAACTTATTATATTAAACGTTTATATACAAGTTTTGCATATATACTTTTCTTTATAGTAAAAACAAAATAATTTTTCTTCATTTTTACACATCCTAATATACAATCTCATTCGCCAATCATATTTCCTGTTTCAAAGAAAAGTTGCTTCCGCAACTGCCCCATCTTGATCTCTGATATTACAAGTCAACCTTATTGTATCATTATTATATAAGAACACAGAGCTAAAATTAAACCTAATAATACAATAATGCTTGGATCCAGTAAACAAATAATAAAATACTAAAGTAAGTTTAGATTTATTAAATTTATTAACTAAATTTTTAGCATTTCAATTGTCCATAATTATAATACAATAACCTCAAACCAAGCCAATTAGAAAAATTTATCCAAAACAAAAAGCAAAAAAAACAAAAAAATTCAGTCAAACTTTTCTTTTAATAGTCTTAATCTTTTGTGTAGTTTATAGTTTTGCTCCTCCACTTTTTTTTTTTTAGATGGTATTTATTATTTCATGCAAAATCATTAATATGTACATGTGGGGTATGACTATGAGTAATAAACTATCCCCTTTCATCCAAAGCTGCCATAAGTCCCAACCAAAGTAAAAACAAAAACTGAAAGAGGAAAAAGCAAAAATAAAAAATAAAAAAATAAAAGAAAAGAGAATTATGGATAACTCACTGCCACTTATAAAGAAGAACATGGGACCAAGCCCCCCATGGACACCGCTTCTCCTGGTCATAAAAAGTGATAGTTACTCTCATGCATTTTGGTAATTCAGCACCAAACCAAAGGGTATTCAAGGCAACAATTTATATCTTTTATATATTTATATATATGCATCTATCTACAGAGAAAAACAGAGTGAGTGAAAGAGAGGTGTTTGGGTTGAAATTGAATTGAATATCAATGGAAGCACGTGGTCGGCCATTGTTGAACATTCTGGTAGTGACTACTATAATAATTCTGGTGCTCAATCCGTATGGATGTGTTGGTTCCGAGTCTGTAACGGTGTCGCTTTACTATGAGACTCTCTGCCCCTACTGTGCAGATTTCATAGTAAACCATTTGGTGAAGCTGTTTCAGAATGGCCTAATCTCCATCGTCAATCTCAGGATGCTTCCTTGGGGCAACGCGTGGCTCAATCCCAACCGTTCCTTCGTTTGCCAGGTCCCATTTCCGATCTCTCTCCTTCCTTCCGATCATGCATAAACTTCCATCTCTTTCCCATGTAATGTGTCGTTTTCGAAGCTCTGACTTGTGTAATAAGCATATTAAAGTATATGAACTAATTTCAATCTATTTTTTTTTTTTTTAGGTTTTAGCTTTATTAAAGTATATAATTTAATTATAATTTATTTTTCAATTTGTATTGATACTTGCAAATATGGTCCATCGATCTTTTGCTTTTCTTAAAACCCTTTAGAAACTAGAATTCGACGAATGTGTGATAGTTTTACCAAAAAAGAAAACGAATGTGTGATTGATATCTTCACTGACCAGTGTACAAAACAGCCTTAAATTTAATAAATATTATTTTATGAAAAAAGTGGTAGCTTTTAATGTTCTTGGCTGGCTTATTGATGATGTTGTCTCTCAACCACCTTTCCTAACCATTACGCTTCTGCATATGTATATATGTGTCTATAATATTATTTATTTATTTATTTATATACATATGGTTTATAAAGTATTTTGTAATAATTTGAATATTTTTTATATAATTGGTTGCAGCATGGAGCAGATGAATGCTTGCTGAACACAATTGAGGCCTGCACCATTTCCACATATCCTGATGTGGTAAATGTCCTTTCCTTCTCTTTTTTTAAAGTTATAATTCAATTATTGTCCACTTCTCATAAATAGTTGTACTAAATTGTGGTTTAATATAATATGAAAGCTTCTGTATATTTCACCTAAATATATGCATTTTCTGCTTCATAATTTAATAAAAAAATAAAAAAAATACATAATTTTCAGCAGTGCCAAATGGTGTTCGAATTATCTTTATTTATTTGTGTTAGCACTTCTTATATAGAGATTTGATATAATTCATTCAAATCTTTTTATTTATTATTTACTTTGTTGATATCCCAAAAGATACTAATATAAAAAAAAAGTCAGATCCAGGTTGATATCAGATTTGATCTTCAAAATAAAAGCTCAAGTGGAAAATCTATAGTTCTAGTTATCTACATGTTGTACAAAATATGATGATGGAAGTTAATTCTTGTGAATGAGATGCAGAGCAGTCATTTTAGATTCATTTACTGCGTGGAACGCCTCACATTGGAGAACAGGCACAGTGAATGGCAAAGATGCTTTGAAATGTCAAATTTGGGTACTGAGCCCATTGATTGCTACAACAATGGACATGGGACTGTGGTCAGCTTCACTTAACTTGCTCTTCCATTTCTCACTCAGTATCTTCAACTTTCTTCATCTTTTAAGCCTTGATTGCTTTGAATATTTTCACAGCTTGAAAACAAATTTGCTAAAGAAACTGCTATGCTCAATCCCCCACATAGATTTGTCCCGTGGGTGGTTGTGAATAACAAACCACTCCAAGAGGTTATTTATTAATCTATTCTCTTTCTTGATTTTTTGGTTGTTTTGCTCTGTATTTTTTTCAATTTTATTTTTGCTCTCTCAGAGAATGGTTGATTTTCTGCATGCAGGATTTTAAAAACTTTATGGCATACATTTGCAAGGCTTACAAAGGCAATCCTAAACCTGAGGCTTGCAGATCACTTCCATCACAGATTGAATCAGCTGATGAGAAAGAAAACTCAGAATCTGAAGTTTGCTATGCTGGGGAAAACAGAAACTTTACTTCATTAGATCTAGCAGAAAAAATTCCAAGATGATGAAAAGTTTAATGTGTATTGCTCCTAATTTATAAAATGGGCACATTAGCCACTTGGCATTATTTATATGGCTTGCCCAATTATGTATTGCTTCAGAATGAAGGAACTGATTTAGCTTTTTAATGGAATAATTATGTTTTTCAGTTCAGTTGCCAAAGGTGCAATTTTTACTTTTATAGTGCGAAACTCCCAGTTTGTTCAACAAGCCAATCAAAATCCCAATGCAGGAAAGAAAAAAGAAAAGAAAAGAAAAAATAAAATTTCTATTTTCTAATCTAACTCCACTTTACGGGCTTTTCTAAAATCTCTGGGCCCCAAAATTTAGATTCAGCCCATATCTGATGTGGCCCATTAATTGCTCTCACTAGATGGGCTGTTAAACGTAACGGTCTAGCTACTGCCCACTTGCCCACCATTTAGGTGAAGCTCTTCAGGTTGAAATTGAATCCCTTAAAAAAAAAGAAAAAACTTTTATTCTTAGGATTTGCTTTAATCCCTCTAAATTTCACATTTGCTTTATTTGTTATTTGGGACAGACATTCATTACATTGTAAAATAAAATTACAGTCAGTCCAACTAAATCATAAATTTCACTATTTGCGCTGAATTAATGAAACTTGAGAATAATAATAATAATAATATCTGAGTTGCTTAGTTTGTTGGTAAGTTGCTTTTGTTTGGATATATTCACACTGAATCTAAGTGGTTTAATTTCGGGTAAACGTGTTCACGTTTAATTAGCCTAGTGATTGAAAAAAGAGGTTACATTGTTAAGGAAGCTAGCATGAGGTTTTGCATAGCCTCTAAAATTAGTGTTTAATTTGCTGGCTGGTGTAAATGTGACTTTAATGCTAAATTCTGTCTTTTCCATTACATTTTCAGAGAATACTTTCAATCCCACCATTATTATGAGGGAGATGACATGCTGATAGTGGTGAGTGGTTGTGGCATTCATTAGATTGTATAAATAATACTCTCATTCTCATCTCTCAGAAACCTTTATTTGCAATAATACTAGTCTCTAATACTAAATAATATAGCATTATCCTATAGGTTTATAATCTATGATTTTAGGTTATATATCAATTTGTCAATCAACAAACTTTTACATTATTTGGTATGTAAAATTTGATAAACAAATTTAGTGGCCATATCATTACTCATTAATTTGATAGAGATATGAAACTCCAAAAGGAATAAAAATTATTGAAACGAGGAATTAATCAAAAGAGGAAAATAGGCAGACATTTTTCTTTTATCTTTTTAAATTTTATAGGTAGATATAGAAACCGACATATACTATATCAGAAAACGAAAGTGACATTTACTTTTGAAGCCTGTTTTAGCTATTATACATAGTATGTGAAGGTCAAGAATTACTTGTCTTAATATTAAACCATTCAAAACTCGTAACACCCCAACTCTGGACTAAAGCTGTAAATATAAACACTTTGAGGAGTAAATTTAGAAAGATTAAATTTATAAATTAAATTTTTAATAATCAATAATATAATATTATTTTATTAAATTTACCATTGTAAATTTTTGTTAATTTATTAACTATTCATAAATTTCTATATATATTTGAGAGACAACCTTAGAGGAAAAAAGCCCTCCATCTAAATGTGATATCCATGGTGTCAAGAACTATGGCTTCTACACTCTTGTTCTTCACATTTGCCATTGCTTGTCCTCTGTTTTTGTTCACGTTTCAATCTCAGGCTGCTTCCAATTTGGATTTTGGCAGAGGAAAGGCTTCCAAGTTCGATTCTCAGAAAGTAAACCTCTCAGTTTACTACGACACTCTGAACCCAAATTGTTCTTCTTTCATTGTTAAAAATCTTGCCCAAGTTTTCGATCAAGATCTCATTACCATTCTCAATCTTAGGTTTGTTCCTTGGGGTGATGCTCATTTCAATAAATCTACCAATGCCACTATTTGTCAGGTAAGTTTAGTTCCATTGTCATCTTCTTCTTTTTTCATACATTGTGTTTTTCCTACCAAAGTCACAGCAACCAAACGGGTTCTTTCTGTTTGAATGGAATTTTCACTTGAGTCTTCTTCTTCTTCTCTTTTTTCTTTAAAGGAAAACCAGAAAAACACTGAAAAAATAAAAATAAAAAAGAGAACAGAGAGAAAGAAAGAAAACAACNTAAAAATAAAAAAGAGAACAAAGAGAAAGAAAGACAACAATTTTACACTGTTTGTAATGAGTAATTGTTGTGGGAATAAAACCCTTTTTCCATACTTACACTATTTTCTGGCAACATAGAGTCCCCACCAAACAGTCAGTCTTTTGAGAGTTTAATTTACATGATAAGTTACATCCCCAAGTATTAATTTGTTTGGTTGACTGGAAAATTCTGTAAAAACTTTGCAGCGTGGACCAGATGAATGCAAGCTAAATACTTTGGAAGCCTGTGTTATTGATATCTTCCATGACGTGGTTAGACTTAGAGCCCTCTTTTGATTTTCTCTTTTTTTACAAGTTACAAACAAACATTTGAAGCAATTCAAATTGAACTTGTGGATGTAGAATAAACAATTTGCTCTGATTTACTGCTTCGAGTTTCTGGTCATCGAAGGAAGACAAAACGACTGGAAAATTTGTTTCGACTCATTGGGGTTGCCTTTGAAATCCGTCTTAGATTGCTATAGCAGCGCGAATGGAACAGAGGTCGGTTATCGTTTTCTTTAATTGGGACTTCCAAACTCAATTAGCATTGTTTTTCTTTAAATTTTTACATCAATTCCATTTCACTTTTCGCGAGTTCAATTTTATAAATTTAGTTGATTATGGTTTAATATAATATCAGAGTAAAAATTTTCGATTTGACACTGTTAAAATTTCTAGTTTGACAGTGTTTTTATAGAACAGTAACACTGGAATATGAGTTAGCTGTTTTTTTTGTTTTTTTCGTTTTTTTTTTTTTTTAATTTTAAATATGCAAAATGTTCTACACTTCAGGTTGTATCTAACATTGAATTTTCAATTGATATGCAGCTCGAAAGGAAATATAGCAACGAAACTGCATCCCTAAATCCTCCTTCTAGGTTTCTACCTTGGGTGCTTGTGAATAATCAACCAATCCCAAATGTAACTGTTAACTCTCTCTCTCTCTCTCTCTCTCTCTCTCTCTCTCTCATTTTCCTGTCTTCATTTTTGTCCTACCAGTAATATAATGCTACTTCATTTTACTAAAAAAAAAATGAAATTTTTTTTTAATTTAATTATTTAATTTTTTTTTTTTTCAGGATTATGCAAATTTTGCTACCCATGTGTGCAATGCTTATAAAGGGATTAATGTGCCCAAGGCTTGCCAATCGCTTCCACCTATTTAGGTAGGATTAACTCCAGCAAGAAGGCAATTTCCACCCAGTTTGGTAAACANCTCTCTCTCTCTCTCTCTCTCTCATTTTCCTGTCTTCATTTTTGTCCTACCAGTAATATAATGCTACTTCATTTTACTAAAAAAAAATGAAAAAAAAAATTTAATTTAAAAATTTAATTTTTTTTTTTTTCAGGATTATGCAAATTTTGCTACCCATGTGTGCAATGCTTATAAAGGGATTAATGTGCCCAAGGCTTGCCAATCGCTTCCACCTATTTAGGTAGGATTAACTCCAGCAAGAAGGCAATTTCCACCCAGTTTGGTAAACATCTGAAGCAAAAACATGTAGATCTAAAATAAGCCCAAAAAAAGAATTCCCATAGATTGCTTTTTGAATAAAAAATAATTAGAAGCATACATGCCAATGGATAAAGAAATTACTCCTTTTTTATTTTTTTGTAAATTATGTTGCTCTGTATCTAAAAGGAAGCTACAGCTTAATTTCTTTGATAAATAGCCAAACCACAGTATAATTTTACATACAAGTTACGAGAAAGTAGCTCTTTTTGTTGAGTTGAATGGGAATTTAAACAAGTCTTTTAGCAGTAGTAATTATCCATTCTGTTAGAAATAAAATATATAAGATATGATTATCTATTTTTTATAAATTTAAATTTTAAAATTTAGTGGTGATTTAATACATCCGAGTCATGGATGTGCATTCCAGTGGAGAGAGCCTCTTCTAAAAATAGTTTTCTCCATAATTATCCAAGTTTAAATCTTCACTCCAATATTTAAAAAAAAATAAAAAATCATAGATGTGCAGTAACCATGTAGATTCCTTTTTGTAGTACATGCTGAAACTTTCACTTAAAAATGTGAAAGAAAAAAGTACTTCCAAAGAAAAAACTTAACGGTGAAATACATGGTTTTCAAATCTAAAGGCGTCTCGAGTCTCAACCGTTACCATTAGTACTGTAGCTACAATTTTAGAAACCACAATTTTTATTTTTTGGTGAAAGTTTTAGGAAACACAATTTCAAATTGTGATTCATTTTCACATCAATTATTTGTGTCAAAACTTACATATTTTACGTCTTAGTTCATTAACCTAGTTTTGAGCTTCTTCTTTCATTTTTATTTACTTATTCATTTACTTTTTAATTTTCCCCTTGTTTGATCCAATTTTTTAGTGAACTTTCCTGAAAAGGGTAAAGCTTTTACCAGAAATCTACTTGGTTTTTCAAAACTAAAATAAATTAGTAAAAATATCAGAAATAGTCTACAAAATGTTCACAACTTTTCATCCCACCAATGACTTCAAAACCGCACTTCTAAATTTGGGATGCCGTTATAGATTAAAAGTCGATCTCTCATTTTCAATGCTTTACTGTGGAAAACAGGGTGTCGTTGAAGGAAAATAAGACCTTGTTTTCCGTATATACGTCTTGTCATTTGCATAAAATAAGCAGGAGATTTGTCAATGAGACAGCCAGTGAAAGAAAGTGAGAGTAGGCCAAGGGCTAGGAGTTCGATTGGAGTCAATAAAGGGAGAGGGCTTTTTAGGACTACTAACAACTAAACTCAACAGGAACTACACACCAAGGTCTGCATTTAGAATGAAAAACGGCAAGCCTTTGATTTGATATACCTCCTGTGCCACATTAAGAAATCGATCAATGATCAGCATCCTTTTCAACAAAGCTTACAAGGACCACAATTTAAGTTGGTGAAACTTCTTACCTAATTGAATAGAATTGCTTTCTAAAGAGTTTTGAGAAAGTGGATTCAAATTTAGGTCCTTTATAGCCTATGAAAAATTGGGGATTGCTTATTGTTTTATTTCATTTTCTACCCTAAACTGAGTCTCTGTTTGCAGAAATGGAATAATGCCAAACTTCGTTGGTCAACTAAATACAAGATAAATGCACATGTTATATGAGTGTCTCATTTAGACTACCATTCCATAGCAACACAGATGGGGTACTTAGACCTCAAGGAAAATAACATTCAAATGAAACAAATAACAATAATGAATTTGAATAATTTTGATTTAATTGAATATTTAAATTTGAGAAACTTTGAAGGAAACCAATTCCGTTACAAAAGTAATATTCTCAACATTTCTTCGAAAAAGTAAATTTATTATTTATGATCATATTATAGCTTAATTTTGAAACAGAATAAAATTCTTATTAGAAACCAAATGAGAATCCTGTTGGATGCAACATCTCCACCTTAAGCAGCATTTGGAAGTTTTTCTTATAATATATCATCACAAATCAAAAAATGCCTGATAAATACATGGAAGACACTAAACCAAGTTCGTAGATTATCACAGAAAAAAGAAAATGGTTCTTACATCATAATACAAAGCCATCTGAAGGTTAGAAAGTCCAAACCCATCATGAAATTATCATCTTCCAAATGCTATTACATGTATCGCAGGTAGGTATATCTGATGCGTCAAATTCAAACTTCTTGACCAATTTTGTATCCCTATCCACAATATCTGCGATTCATTAGGCTTAAGCAAAACAAAATCATCAAAAAACTAAAAGACCATGTAAAGGGAATATATAATATTCTACATAAGATAAATTACAAACAAGTAATAGGTTGCAACATAAGGATACGGCCTGAAATTTTAGACTGATTATCCAGGTCTGGAATAATATTTGTAACAGATGCATACATTGAAAGCTTCCTCCTGCAGGATAAAACAGAACTTTCATTTTGCTAAATATATAAATTGAAAAGTGATGAAGAGTGAAAGAGAAAGAGAAGCACTATGACAATAAATTTACAGGCTTATAGCTACATGAAGATATTCATGCCATTAATTTTTTCTTCTAATAAAACAAATATTTGTGCAACTTAACCAGTATGGTGCTTACTTTTTTAAGTCATACTAGCACATTTAAACATGTTTAAACTTGCTATATAGAGCTTGATTTGTGTTTGAGTTACAAGCCTGGAAACTTGAAAGGTTCAATCCAGTATCTTTCAATTGAATGGAGGTGGTTGTCCCTTACAGGACATACAATTGATTAAATTTACATATAAAGATATGAAACTAATAAAATTTCTAGATTTGCAGCCATAAAATGGAAAACCTAACACTGGTGATGGAAAAAACAAAACAAGAAGGAATTTTGTATAGTTATACATAAGTTTTCTAAGTTAAAAATTCTCAATTTCAACGGTTATAACATCACTAATTGCTATAATGGATGAACTTTGCAAGTAAGTCATCAATTTAAGACAAATAATAATGCTCATACATATTAAAAGAATCATAATGATTTTACCATCAAGTTCCTACTATGTATACTTACTGTGCCCTGAACTCATCTTGCCCAAGTTTCTTCATAATTTGCTTACGTTGCCGAACAGAAATTCTTTTGCTCTCCAAATCATAAATCTCATTGGTGACAACTGTGTTGATACAATGAAAGGCATATCAATAACTAATGCATTAATGGTAAACCAATAATCTGAAACAGCACAATTAAACTTGGCTATATATACTCATCTAAGCTCCTCCAAAAGCAAACTTTCTTTCTCAAGTTCATCTTCCAATTCCTTTTGAAGTCGGTCTAATTCTTCATCAGCAGTAACGGCCTCAGATTTTGCAGTCTCTGTCTTTTGTTTGCATGCATCTATCCTTTTCTCATAATCTGCTTCATATAAGAACTGTTCAAAGGCATGTCCAACTTAATAAAATGCAAGTTAGGCAAGTGAGAGCAGTCACCTAACTGAGGCATTGTTTACATAGCTTGATATACATTATAAACTCACATCCTAAAAGCTTAAGTTTTTGAGATCAGTAGCAATTTAACAAGGTATCCAAGCCCAAAATCCTAGACATAAGTTCAAGTCACATTACCACTCAATTAAAAAGAATGAACACTTGTAAGGACCATAATGGCCTACAAGTGAGACGAATGTTGACATAGTTTGATATGCATAATAGACCCACAACCTAATTGCTTGAGCTTTTGGGATTGGTGGTAATTTAACAAACGTCAATCATAGATAGTAAACCATATGGCATCATTTCATTTCATCAATATCCTTTCTAATTCAGTAAACAAAACACATAGGGATCCAACAAACAAAAGCCCTCAAATTTCCAAAGAAATGAGAACATTTTCTTAGAAGTGAATACTTAAAACTACATTTATTTATTTATATATCTTGGGGAATATATGCAATAAAGCTTTTCCAAAACCCAAAGAAAAAAAAAAAAAAAAAAACCGAAGTCAGTGAAGAAATGAACCTTGAAGCAAGCTCTGAACCTCTTTTAAATCGGCATCGGAGAAAGAACGGAGAGCCTCGGAATGTTCGAGACACTGTGTCAGATTGTTGATATCCCTCTTGTCCTTCAAGACCGCCACAAGATCGTCGCCGTAAGAGATCAGCTGCTCGATATCAATCTTTCTAGAAAGATCTCCCATTCCGTTAGCTGTTATCGCATCTTCCACTTTGGAACTTTTTTTTNTTTGGAACCTTTTTTTTTTTTTTTTTAGGGCTTAAAATTTTGGTCTCCGATTTAAAATTAAAAATAAAATAAAAGTTGGAGAAAACCCAATAAGCCCGAAATCAAAGTTAAATCCGAGAAGAATCCAAAACAGAAAAGCCTATTGGTTTACTCGAATAGAAATGAACGATTAACAAAGTTATATTGAAAGTGGATAAAGTAGCAAAAATAACATTCATATAGAAAAACAAGGGCTGGAGAGAAGCATGCCTTTTGAATTTCTTTTTGCATATATGTTTCTTTCGGCTAGCGCCAAAAACCAATAAATGAAGTTTGAAAATTCTTAATTATAATAAATTTGAATAAAATAAATATTTTATTTCCTATTATTCGAGCGTCGATATGTCCGAGTGGTTAAGGAGACAGACTCGAAATCTGTTGGGCTTTGCCTGCGCAGGTTCGAATCCTGCTGTCGACGATTTGATTATTATTATTTCTTTCTTTCTTTCTTTCTTTCTTTTGTTTTTGTCTTTTAAAAATTAATTTTGGAAAAACCAAAAAACATAATACATTTTTTGTTTTTTGAAGTTAAATAATACATATATTACAAAAATGTATCTCTAATTTTTATTTTCTTTCCTCTATTGGAACTTTATTATCTAATATCAAAATTTTAAGTTTGACTCTTGGTTTTGTTTCCTCATTAATAAATCTATCTGTCCACTTTTGACATATTTATTATTGTTTATTTATTTTTTAGTGTAAAACAAATTTTTTTTCTTTCCTCTTTTGAACTGTATTGTCGAATATCAAAATTTTAAGTTCGACTCTTGGTTTTGTTTCTTTAATTATGGGGGCTCCCACAGTCCATTTCGAATTTTTAGTGTAAAACAATATTCGACATTCTATTTTAAAAAATTATGCATTGCCTTTTCTTTTCTACCAAAGATAACAAAAATTGAAGTACAACTATTGTGATTACATTCTTAGATGTCTAAATAAAATTTATCTTTCCTAATTTATAAAAAAAAATAAAAAACATAAAAACATATACATGATAACCACCACCAACTGACTTATCAAAGCAGAATTTCATTGAAGGAGGAAAAAAATAACCAACACGGATTGAATCAATAAAAACAAAATTCAAACATGTTAACCCAAATGCAAAAAATATGAAAGGGAATCTGAAAGCATACATAAGTCAACAAATTAAATTCTTACACATGAAGAACCATTTCAATCCAATTGAAAGTTATTTATATCTGTTGTCTAAATATAAGTCATAACATTTCATATATTAAATAATACGACACTATTATATATTAATTTTATATTGAATGATATTTATTTGTGTTCTTAGAAGACAATTCAATCATGAACTCATTGAATTTAATCTCCAACCTAAGCTCCAATATCAAAATAGAAAAAAAAAATTGCATTGATCATTATACGTGCATATCATTAATTAATTAGTTTATTTATATATTTTTGTTGAACAATATCATTAATTTGTTAACAAATAACAAGTTTGTGTCTCCCTTTGTTGAAGCTATTCCTTTATGAGGAAAATTATTGACCAAGTAATTGAATTCAAACTTTATTTCATCAAAAAAAAAATTCGAATCGAAAAGTACAAAGCGAATACGAAAACTCAACCAAGCATGACCGAATCGTTTATTATCCGAATTATCTAATTGTTTTATTTAGGATACTAATCCCAATATTGTACAGGGAAATCCAAATCCGAGATGAGGTTACGATGCTTCCAATATCCAAACGGGCACTGTGACATGATTCGCTGCATCTCCATTTGCCTGATTTTCGGCCCACCACGCCATCACCACTCTCTTCACTCTCACTCTCTCTCTCTCTCCCTACAAAGAGAGATGAAGCAACCTCAGGAGGACACCATCATCGAATCTCAGCTCAAACCCTAACAAAAACCTGCTAACAACGCTAAGTCCCCAAAATTCTTAGCCTCCTTTTTCCTCCATCTCCATCGCATCCTATTGCTTCGTCATCGTTCCATTCGGTACATGCTATGCTTCTCTCTTTGAATATGTCATATTTCTTTTCCGATAGAGACTATATTTGTACCCTCCTTAAAATTCTACAAACAGTAAGATTGTCTGTTTGGTTGCCGAGAAAGTCGAGGAAATTTTAAATTTAGTCAGAGGGAAAAAAATAATGCTGTAACTAAACTAAGTTACGATATTTTTTTTAATTTAAAAAATTTGATTTAAATATTATATACTGCGGCAACCGGACGGAGACTTTTTTGGTTTATTTGTTTATTGATTTATTTATTCTTTCGCGGTGATGGAAATGTGTTTGGGCAGTTCATCGCACTATATGCTTCCTAGAAAGAGAGCTGCGGGAGGAGAGGCTGTAGTCGAAGAAGGAGAACCAGATTTCGCGGCAGAATCTTCGATCAAGAAGCTTTGCTCATCAGCTGCAACCACGGGGAATTCTAAGAGCAACGATAACAGCAACGCCATTGACGAGAAGGAGATCAACAATAATAGTACAAGTACTGACGTAAAATCGCCGATCATGCCTTTAGGTAACGGGAGCTCGCCGGATATCGATGAGGATCTTCACAGTCGTCAGCTGGCCGTGTATGGCCGTGAGACTATGCGGCGGCTTTTTGCCTCGAATATTCTCGTATCGGGGATGCAAGGCCTAGGAGCAGAGATTGGTATGCAAAAGGATATTTGATCTAGTTTAGCTGTTATTGTATACGTTTTCTAGCTTCCGCTATTTGTCTGGACAGTTTTATTTTTTTCTTAATCTGGTTAGTTGTGCATTGGTGAAAATGAAAAAGAATTTCTGGTAGTGTTTTCTTTTACTTGCTTTCCCAGAAAGCAAAGTAATAGGAAGAATATACACGCCTAAGGTTCTAAACTATATAATATAATTTATATATATATATAGTGTTTGTTTCTGTAGCTCCTGTAAATTATGCCAATTGGAACTTTTTTTTCACCACATTGATGACTGACATTTGCTCCGCTGACATGCTTTGTTCAGATGAGCTTTCCTTTAATGACTGGCTATTTATACCATAACTTTGTTTTAGAGAGAAGAAGCTGTGAAATTTTGCCCCATGTGTTTATATGTATGTATCTTGTTTGTATATGAATTTATATGTGTGTATTTGTTTATTCATTTACACACACACATGTATATACAATATGCTGGTTGATTTTCTCATCCAACATCATACAAGACATACTAACATAACAATATTTTTCATCATTTATATGGAGTTTAATACAGCAATTGTGATTCTCTGGTGTATGAAGCACTTCGTAGTTGATAAAGAATAGCAATTGTGATTCTTTAATGCAGCAAAGAACCTTGTTCTTGCTGGTGTCAAGTCTGTAACCTTGCATGATGAAGGAGTTGTTGAGCTGTGGGACCTCTCTAGCAATTTCATCTTTTCTGAGAATGATGTTGGGAAGAACAGGGCCCTTGCTTCTGTCCAGAAGCTGCAAGAGCTTAATAATGCTGTGGTCATTTCAACTATAACCACAGAACTCACCAAGGAACATCTTTCTAATTTTCAGGTAGCATTTCCTTTCTTATTCATTTTTATACAGTTGTACTTTTGGTCTTCGTGTGCCTGTTGCATGTTTGATGTTTCTGTTCATTAATTTACTTTTGTTAATTTCGGAATTTGAATTTCCTCAGGCTGTAGTTTTCACTGATATCAGTTTAGAGAAAGCAATTGAATTCAATGATTATTGCCATAATCATCAACCTCCAATTTCTTTTATCAAATCTGAAGTAAGAGGCCTTTTTGGTAGTGTCTTTTGTGATTTTGGCCCTGAGTTTACCGTTGTTGATGTTGATGGCGAGGATCCTCACACGGGCATTATTGCATCAGTTAGCAATGACAACCCTGCTCTTGTAGCATGTGTCGATGATGAGAGGCTTGAGTTTCAGGATGGGGATCTGGTTGTGTTCTCTGAAATCCACGGAATGACAGAATTGAATGATGGTAAGCCCAGAAGGATTAAAAATGCGAGACCCTACTCGTTCACAATTGAAGAGGATACTACAAATTATGCTGCATACCAGAAAGGTGGTATAGTCACACAAGTGAAACAACCTAAGGTGCTGAACTTTAAGCCACTGCGAGAAGCATTGGAGGATCCTGGCGATTTTCTTCTGAGCGATTTTTCCAAGTTTGATCGTCCACCTCTCCTACACTTGGCATTTCGGGCACTGGATAAATTTAGAGTGGAGTTGGGACGATTTCCCATTTCTGGATCAGAGGATGATGCTAGGAAATTCATTTCTTTGGTTGCTAGTATCAATGATAGTTCAACAGATGGAAGGCTCGAAGAGATTGATGAAAAACTTCTCCAACATTTTGCATATGGTGCTAAGGCTGTGCTGAATCCCATGGCTGCTATGTTTGGTGGTATTGTTGGACAGGAGGTTGTGAAGGCCTGTTCTGGGAAATTTCATCCTCTTCTCCAGGTAATTACCTAAGTTCAGTATACGTTTTGATTCTTGTAGCTTACTGGAGACTTATGTTCTCATAACCAGGCTTACTTGAAACAAGTTTGTACTTATCTGGAGATTGGTTGAGACTGATTTTCTGATTTTTAATCTCTACATTTTGTTGCATGTGATTGATTTTACTAAATTAGTTTTGCTTGAGGCTTTTCATTTAGCTCTCATGTGTTTGAAGTTATGTACAGAGATCATCTCATATCTATTTTTCTTTAATGTTTTGTGGACAGTTTTTCTACTTTGATTCAGTTGAGTCCCTTCCCGCAGAACCTTTAGATCCCAGTGACTTGAAGCCATTAAACAGCCGTTATGATGCACAAATTTCAGTTTTTGGATCCAAGCTGCAGAAAAAGCTGGAGGATTCAAGAGTTTTTGTCGTAGGATCTGGTGCTCTAGGGTGTGAATTTTTGAAGAATTTAGCTTTAATGGGTGTTTGTTGTGGTAAACAAGGGAAGTTGACAATAACAGATGATGATGTCATTGAGAAGAGTAATCTTAGCAGACAATTTCTCTTCAGGGATTGGAACATTGGGCAGGCTAAATCTACGGTGGCTGCCTCTGCTGCTGCTTTGATTAATCCATGTCTTAACATTGAAGCACTGCAGAATCGTGCAAGCCCTGAGACGGAAAATGTATTTGATGACACATTTTGGGAGAATTTAGATGTTGTCGTCAATGCATTGGACAATGTCAATGCTAGGCTTTACATTGATCAGAGATGCTTGTATTTCCAGAAACCGCTTTTGGAGTCTGGAACATTAGGTGCCAAGTGCAACACTCAGATGGTCATTCCTCACTTGACTGAGAATTATGGTGCCTCACGAGACCCACCTGAAAAGCAAGCACCCATGTGCACAGTTCATTCATTCCCTCATAACATTGATCACTGTTTGACATGGGCTCGTTCTGAATTTGAGGGTTTACTAGAGAAGACTCCAGCCGAAGTGAATGCCTATCTTACCAGTCCAAGTGAGTATGCTACTGCAATGAAGAATGCTGGTGATGCTCAGGCCAGGGATAACTTGGAACGTGTTCTCGAATGTCTTGACAGGGAGAGATGTGAAAGTTTCCAAGATTGCATCAGCTGGGCCCGGCTGAAGTACTGTTCTTATTTCAATTGTAATGAAGATGTTTTTAGACCACCTTTTATTACTGGCTCTGATTGCATGTTTTTAATTGAACCAGATTTGAAGATTACTTTGCTAACCGCATGAAGCAGCTGACATATACATTTCCTGAGGATGCTACAACCAGTAATGGGACCCCATTCTGGTCTGCCCCCAAGCGTTTCCCTCGCCCCCTGCTGTATTCAGCTGATGATGCCAGCCACCTTCATTTTGTAATGGCAGCAGCAATACTACGAGCAGAGACATTTGGCATCCCAATCCCTGATTGGGTCAAGTCTCCTAAAAAATTAGCTGATGCTGTTAACAAGGTGATTGTTGTTGATTTCCAACCGAAGAAAGATGTGAAGATTGTGACAGATGAGAAAGCCACAAGCCTTTCAACTGCATCCATAGATGATGCGGCAGTCATTGATGAGTTGACCATGAAGTTAGACAAATGTCAGAAGCAGCTGCCAGTGGGTTTCAAGATGAACCCTATTCAATTTGAAAAGGTTTTTGTCAACTAATTGTCCTAATTTTCGTTTCCTTTTGGTTAAGATTGGAAAATAATGTCAGATGTGTGTAGGTGTCAGTTGTTTTTCTATATGGAGGGATTCTCATCCCCACAACAAATTAAAATTAAAAAGAGGAGAGAGTAGACAAAACTGTTAAAAATTTATTATTTAAAATTGCATATCTTCTTTTACATTTAGAGCACTTTTGACATATTTTACATGTGCAGGATGATGACACAAACTATCATATGGATGTAATAGCTGGACTTGCAAACATGAGGGCAAGGAACTATGGAATCCCTGAAGTTGACAAGCTTAAGGCCAAGTTCATTGCAGGGAGGATCATTCCTGCAATAGCAACCTCCACTGCTATGGCAACAGGTCTTGTTTGCTTGGAGCTGTACAAGGTTTTGGATGGAGGGCACAAGATGGAGGACTACCGCAACACCTTTGCCAATCTGGCTCTTCCTCTCTTCTCCATGGCTGAACCAGTTCCTCCTAAGGTGATCAAGCACCAAGACATGAAATGGACAGTATGGGACAGGTGGATCATAAAGGATAATCCTACTCTTAGAGACCTCCTTCAGTGGCTCAAAGATAAGGGGTTAAATGCTTACAGCGTCTCTTACAGGAGTTGCATGCTTTATAACAGCGTGTTCTCTGATAAGCATAGAGAGCGCATGGACAAGAAATTAGTTGACCTAGCTAGGGATGTCGCCAAGGCAGAGCTTCCTCCATACCGATGGCACTTTGATGTGGTAGTGGGATGCGAGGACGATGAAGAAAATGATGTAGATGTCCCCCAAGTCTCTATTTACTTCAAGTAGGCATTTTGGCATCACCAACCAAATGATAACTCCATCTAGGATGAGGTCCCTGTCTGATTTGAGTTTCAGTTCCAATATGAGCAAACAGATTGGATATTTGTTATGGTGTCTGTATTTCACATAAACAAATCCATAGTACTGGTTCTCAATGTTATTTTGACATTTTCTTTCAGTTGAAGCCACAGTTTTTGCACTGCATTGATTGAGTCATGAATCTCATATTAAACCTAAAATAATGCCAGGAGGATAATAGATACATTTTCAGATGTTTGGTTTTTCATTTGTTATTGCTTTTATTCTGCCAGTTCGCAGGATCTAAGTGTTCATATTTCTCTTCTGTTTATGATTGATGTATGCATTCAAGCACTTGGTGGCAAATACAATTTCGTGGTTTTATGGTTAGATCAAAACGTAATGCTACGTTATTTTTTTTTATCTGTTAAACTAGAATTCATTATTTATTTGTGTTTATTGGTGCATATCAGAATGGGATGGAGGTATGAACAGGCAGTCTTTTTTTTGGATCGAAATTTTCAGTTAAATTCATTAAAACATATCTGCTGAACCCCACTTGGTGAAATTACATATCTGCATCGGGTAGACATTTGAAGTATAAAGTAAATATGCATGAGGCTGAGAGATAGACGAAGACTCAAGCTTTAATATGATAAGCAATTCACCAAAAAAAAAAAAAGAAGAAGCTTTAATATAATAAACCATTCTGTATTCCAAACATTAAACATGCCTGTTCATGTTCACCGTGATGGTAAATTTGGATTGGTTTCTTACTTTCTTTTATTTTATTGTTGTGTGGTTTATCTGTAATATGTCATCAAATCAAACGTTTTAATATAAAATATGAATTTTAGTCTTATTATATTAATTGACGATGTAACATAATGTTTTTTATGGCTTCGATTAAATAACAAGTATGAACAAAGTAAAAGCCGTAAAATGCAACAAACTTTTAATTTTATCGGAGCTGATGATGCAAATGCCTTTTCCCTTAGAAATGCATTTTTATAATAAAATTCTTGACCATAAAGATAACATCTTTAAATTACGAAACTTGCACACACACACACAAAAGAAGAATGGATAATTAAATTTCTTTTAGAATAACCGATAAAACTTTGATACAAAGTAAAACCTTTTTTTTTTTTTTTTTTGGTGAATAAAAAGGGTTGGAGGAGTAGAGGTTGGTATATCCCTTGCAGCCCTAAGTGGTGGACCCACCCACGTCGACCAATATGCCAACCTACATCTTTCATTTATGCTTAGTTCAGCTGACAAATTCAGCCTCCGACCCAGGCGATGGGAGCACTCGAACCTTGGTCCTCTTGGCCAAAGGCTGAGGCCCTCCCAACCCATCTAGAACTCCTAGGTAAAGTAAAACATGAAAGTTCGTCTTAAAATATTTACATAAAACTTTCATGTACGTTTCAAATTGTTTAATGATTTTACTTCAAAAAAAATAATGAAAAAGAGATAGATGATCTATCATACTGATTCATGCAAGTTTATTATTCATCCATGACCCATTGTTTTTACACATTGTTCTTCTTTGAATCCGAATTTCCCCTTCATGGAACACAGTAGACTGCTTTAGACAGCAAAATATAATCATTTTGCCAATTTGGCATTTGCTATTTGTACAACAATAATACAATAAGTCCAAATATACAGCAACTAATTAATAGTATGTCAGGTCACACAGTACATACACTGGAATGAAAACAAAGAGAAAAACAAAGAAGTCTTTACTTTAGCTTTGATTTATCCATGTTGAAACTCTAACCAGAGGTATTTCCCCCCATTCCAAGCTCATTTGATTTCCATTCTGACCTTCAATGTTTACTCTGTAAGAAGTCTCTCCTCTCACCATTTCTTTGGCTTCCATCAAACTCTCTTTGCTCAGCCTCCACTCCTCCAATCCAAACTCTTCCTGAAGATGGAAACCTTCTTTAATCTCCTCCCACTTTTGGTACCAAGCCTGAGATGAGATGCAAGGCCAGATGAACAAACATTCCATGACCATCCTTGCTTCTGCAAGACGAATAGGGAAACTCGATTCCATCGATTCTAACAGGGCTTGGTAATGTTCCAAACACCCATCAAAGAAGGGACTGAAACTTGAGCAATTTCTCAGTTTCTCACAAGGTTCTGCATCACCTAAGATTATAATACCCCTGTTACTGCTCTTGCAGTTTGCATAGTTAGATAGCAAATCTTTAGCCACTCTTAGAAACTCTATGACATGCTTTCTACTTCTTGCCCTTCTCATGTGTGGTGGAATCCCAACCATACAATTGAAGGCCAAGAATTCTTTGCCTCCACCTCTCTTCTTTGTCTTCTTTGTTTCATTCACTAAATCCTCAATTCTCACCTCTTTCACCTCCATCTTTAGGCCACAAGTTCTGGCATGGTCAAGGAGTTTTCTTTTTGTCTCCTCAAACCCCCATTGCTGAGGAGCAAAATCAATTTCTTCATCATCCATCTTGATAGATGTCAGCTTCAGTTTTTTATGTCTCTGTGCAGCAGCCTCAATCATCTGAACAAATTGAACACCTTCTAAGTCATAGTCAATTATATGAATTGTCTCTGCATCGTCTGGTAAAGCTTCAAGTATTGTTGAATTTGCTGTAAAATGAGCAACCTTTCCATAGGGGAAGATCTGGTAAAATGCCTTGAATGCAGCATCAAAGTTCTTGAGTGATTCTTGCTTTAGATAATTTCCTTGATCTTCAACTTTGGACAAGTTGAAAGCAAGACGCTCAAAGGCCTCGCCGAGTGGACTGACTTTGTCACTGATGCATCTTAGTAGTATCTCAGCAAGCTCCCTCTGTTTCTTCTCCACGGCTTCTCCATAAGTCTGAAGTAGATGTCTGACACTTGACTCGTTTTCAAGCACCATGTTTTCTCCTGGCAAAGTCAGTGATGGTTGGATTGATGTAACATCCTTGGTGGATTCAGATTTCATTGATGAGCTTGGACTCCACAAATCATTTCCTTCAATGGAATTGGAAAATTGCTGTGAAGGAAAACTCCCAACACTTTCTTCCCAAATACTTTCAATTTCACCACTCAAAGGTGGTAAGTCCTCCATGGGTGACATAACTTGCACTGCATCATCATAGGCTGGAATTTGAACTGGCTCACCAGAAAACATGGAAGAAAATTGGATTTGGGATAATTCAAAAGAACTGTCTATGGTGGAAAACGAAGGTAAAGATTCAAAATCATCACCATGAGAATCCATGGCGAGGCTATAGTACTGTCCAAGATGATCAAAAGGTGAATTTATGACATTGTAATATGGCCAAGTAGAAGCTTGAACATGCTCATCAGGCTGCATCATCATTTTGATGATTAATTTCTATAGGGTCAGAAGACCTTTTTTTTTTTCCCCTTTTACTTTAGATTTAATTTCCTTGACAAATCTTGTTTCGGTATTTATAGTCCTAAGTTGGTAAAACAATGTAATGACAAATTAGCATTAAAATAAACAGAGAAAAGATGATATAAAATTAATAAATAGAATAAAATTAAAAAAAAAAAAAAACCCATCACATTCTTATCTTTCATAAAATATTACATATCACCCTCATTGGCTTTTCACATACTCTCATATCAAGGTTCCCAGCTCAAGCTTCTTCCTTTCTTGGCAGCTTCTTAAATGCAAAATTAATTTTATATGCAAACTTAGTTTAATAGATATATATTCATGTCTTTTCCATTGTATTTACGTACCTTTCATTTTATAAGAAATTTTTTAAATTTAAAAATAAAATAAATTAAGAATGGGTTATGTGTGTGAAGGAGAAGAAAACCAACTTTTGAAGACCCATTTATTCAATGACACATATTTTAGATCCTACTAGCTTGTAAGGGTTATACGTGGAAGACCTTGTGATTATCGAAATATTCTTTCTTCCAAAGTGATGACATGAAGATCAAGTTCAACAAAACTGCAAGAAAACTTCATGGTAACTCTTCCTTTAGATTAGAATATTGGCTTGAAATTATTAATTTATGTTTGGTCTTTTATAATCAATATGTCTCAACCAATAGTAGATACATTTTATAATTTTGGATCCGAAGAACAATTAAAATATGTTTCATGCTAAGTTGAATTCGACTGAATTAGACTATAATGTTAAAAATAATTCTAAAAGCTTTTAGAAATAAACATTTCAAATATTAAAATAGTGTACTGTACGTACGTGCATTAAAAGTACGCGTTTGAATGATGTTCTGATCAATCATATACTGTTCAATTAATTAGAGAATATTTTTCAAAACAAAATTAGAGAAAAGCCGAACTTAAGGAGTTTGACGCACCTTTCATGCAAAATTTCTACAATTATCAAACATTGTCTTATATAGTAATCGAAATAAAAATAAAAATCTGTCTCATATATTATTTGTCTAGAATTGCATAAATATTCCATTAGATAAGAATGAACATCGTATCTCATCCTCAGATTTGGGATTACAATAAAATACATAAAACTATAACCGCACAATCTTTATTATATTTTATAAAACCACTAGTTTATGCATAAAATTGGACATTTTATATAGTTATTAATTAATAAATTTATTAATAGGGATTACTATTTAAAAAAAAAGAAAAGGGTTTACGCATGTAATTAGCCACAAAACAAATGGCACTTTGATTACTGTCCCTACAAATCCTATAACTATATTATTCCTTTTTCTTCACCTATACTCAATCTTCATGAAGGGTGAATACATATATATATATATATATATATATATATATATTAAATACGTAATAACTAATATTATGCAAATTAGCCACAATTTCTTAATTTATTTCTCCAAATATTGGTGGATAAATTGGTAATTAATTAATATTGAATTAGATGGACATGCTGTGGATTAGGAAGATTGATGGGGATAATTTATTGGACCACTGGGGGGAGAGAGAGTTAAGGCAGGCTCTCTAAAAATTAACTAACCAATATTAATTAATTAATGAACTGTCCCAAATGATGGGATATTTGTCTTTGCCTCGTCAACAATTTTTACTCTCAGATCATGACTCATTACTGACGATTGTCATGGAGTTTTCCAGCTTTGGGGATCACAATATGACTCATGATTTTTGGAATAGATTAATATATTATGATTATATAACATGTACAATTTTGCTTATTATAAATTTTAAACAAATTGTCTTTATACCTTCTTCTGTACGTAACAATAATTTATTAAGAAAACCATACAAAATATTAATCAAATCCATTAAAACGGCTTAAACAAAAAAAAAATATTTAAATATTTTGATGCAGTATGGGAGTATGAAAAAATGATAAACTCACAAAATCATATAACGATAATCTAATCTTTTGCTTCAGTAACACAGAATTAGAAATAAAAAACTTATTAATTTTGCAGAAATATCATGAAATTTATACAAATTGAAAAAAAAAAATTAAAATATTATTTATAATCAACTCTTTTTCAATCTCAAAATCATCTCTATATATATATATATATAAAGTCAATATAATAAAATTCTAATTAGATTAAAATAATAAAAAAGAAAAGATCGCCTAATTTTCTAATTAGACTAACCAACAACTAATAAATTAAAATAATAAAAAGTCCTCTTCTACTTTCCCTAATTAAAATCAACATTTAAATATAAATATATACTAACAAATAATATTTTAATATAAACAAAAAAATACTATATTTAAAATACGTAAAATCAAATATATTTTAATTATGTTATGCTGCTACATCATTTTTGACTTATACACATATATTAATTGGATTTCTTGGATAACTTTCAACCTGCACGTAGTTTGATTAAAATGGTTGTTAGAGATAATAAAACTTATCTAAAAATCGTTTCAATTATATATGGAGTGAACTCAGGCAACGCACTCTTCTTGCCGACATGAGAGGCATCTATATTGGGCTTGATACTTTTTTTATTTATTCCACAAATTCAACTTAATCAGATTATTATAAGTTAGTAAATAACGATGAAAGTTTGTAATGCACTCTGAATCTAGCTTAATTTACCTGCTTACAATTGTTGAGGTGCATAGTTAAAAAAAAAATTAATCTTTGTTTTAGGGCAAGTAAAATACCCATGCATATACATACATACATATATATATATATATATCAGTTACTTAAATTAAAATGCTAATGCTTATTAGCTGTTTATATTGTCAATTGTTATTTGAATTTAAATCTAAACAAGCTAATTAGGATGTGAAAACTCTTAGAATTTACTAGTAAAAGTTGTTGATTTAACAAAATCAGAGGTCTCTTAGAAAAATTATAAATATATATATGTATATATATATATATGTTTAGATAATTAATTAATTTGTTTCAAAAATAAATAAATTGAAGAAAACACTCTTGCTTCGTTTTTATTTTATTTGGATAATATATCCATGTTCTCTAGAATTTGACAATGTGTCATATTTTTATCATGTTATGTTTGTATTAAATTTTTTTCATCGAAATTTAATTTATTAAATTTTAGTATTGAAATTTATAAGTGAATTTAAACTTTTAAAAATACTGATGAATTAATGTTATATTAATATGTCATGTTAAAATTTATCATGTTCATTCACATTCATATGATACAATTAGTATTGTGAGTGTGATTGGTAATTCAAAAGGGTCCTCTGAATTAATAACTAGCAGCAATATTTAAAATTTCGGGAAATTCTTTTCTTACTCAAAAGCTACCATATATAAACTATAACATTTGGCATCCAAACACAACCATAAAATCAGTCAATCAAGAGGTTTTTGGTCATAACACATCTACTCAATTTCCTAGCCAATAACTTGGAAATCTTGAATTGTGGATATGAAGGAATAGAAACCACAAGACAAAAACCGTTTGAATAAACATTCAATTTGATGGAATCAACTTGCGTTAAGCTTGTAATAAAAAATTAAAAAAAGTTGCGTTAAGCTTTATTTCTCTCCTAATATGTCTCTTTGCCTTTGTCCTCTAATATAACCTCAACTTTAATAAATATATATTTAGGTTAAATATAATTTAAAATTATCTAGAGTTTAAAATTTTTAAAAGCTATAATTAATTTTGACATTTAATATTATCTATTTTTTGAAAAATTATAATACAGTCCAATTGGAGTTAATTTTTTACACTTATTTACTTAATACCTTCTAAATTTTTATTTACCAATTTTTTAAAATATTAATGGAATCAGTCAAAATTAACTTTAATTAAATGGAAGTGTAGTTTTTTTTTTAAATAAAAAATATTAAATATCAAAATTAATTGTAGCGATAAAAAAAATTAAATTCTAAAAGATATTCAAATCAATTTAATCCTGTATATTTTGTCAAATAAAATAAAAATCCAAGTACCATAAATGTTGCTAATCTTTATTTGGAAAACATTTTCATGCGTCGATTCTCATCAAGCTTGATATTCAATTATATGATGGAATGGATCAGTCAAATTAGCATCTAAAAGGGGTTTCATCATATTCTGGTTATAGTCTTTACCTCTTTTATTAATTAATTAAAATTTTATAATTTTTGAAAACAGCCAATGCACCAATCAACACGTCAACATTGCAAAGACTTTTGGTTTGAACAATGCATGAAAAATTAGAATCTTACAACAGTAACTGTGGCATTTGAAATGATAAATTTTTTATTTTTCTTTTTTCCAAAAGCATCTATTTCGTTGTGATGGAACTATAGTTGCCCAAAATATGAAGCTGGATTTTTGGATACAAATTGTTGTACTACTGTAATCTTTATTTTGTTTTTTT
>QANX01000877.1:0-59525 GCA_003254975.1 Ochetophila trinervis | reverse complement strand
AAAGCAAAAAAAAGATTAAATATATATATAAAAAAAAAAAATAGTTCGAGCATAAAAAGAGAATAGTGAATCCAAAGGGTAGGAGCTTTAACCTGATCTATTGGTTTAACTTTTTTTAAGAAAAATATAAAAATGTAAATTAATACTAATGTTTATTAAGATTTGACTAGATGTGTCAAATAGGTCGTGCCAACACTTAAACGTTAGCCTATTAATGTTTATGTTGTGTTTGTGCCAATTTATTCATTTATTGAGTTGTGTTTGTGTCGATTGTGTTGTATCGTGCCAGTACATTCATGTTCATGCCGACCCATTTATATTTGACAAACATATTTATTTTATTTATTTATTATTAATTAATACATTATATAAGTATATATAACAAATAACTTAAATATACTACAACTAAAAGTGATGCTACTATCAAGTATATCTCACATTTATTATGTTCATGTATGCAATTAAAATGCTAGAATTATGTGATAAATAAAATTTAAGTGGATAAATAAGTCATCAAAATTATTTAAGAATCTAAATCGCTTATCTCTTTATTTATCAGTTAATCTTAGCTTTTGAATTTTATTCCCGAATATAACAATTATCAGGTATACCTGATAATAGTTTAACTGTATATTTTNACTCCTTTTGTTTGAAATATTATATTGTTTAATTTATAAAAATTCAAAAATAATAAAAATATAAAAAGTAAAATAAAATAATTTATGCTTTTATAAATTGTTTCGTGCTAGACGTACTGAGCTCGTACTGTGTCTGATATATGCTTCTTGCTTGATGAAATATAATTTTTATCGTGCTATACTCCGATAATGTCAATTTTAACAAACGTACTGTGCCTATATTCTCCGGTCCGTTTTACACCTATAGATTTGACACACTAGTAAATCATCCAACAGTTATTAACCAAATTTTAACGAGGAAAAGTTTTTAGTTTAAAGTTGACTGGACTGTAAAAAAGTAAAAGACATGGGTCTGAAAACGGTTTTTGGCACATATTGGACATGGCAAATAGCTATTGGTATTCACAAAAAGGCACTAGAGATTTTTAGGACAAAATATATATCAGATCCTTCCACAGTCAAATACATTCTCTCCATTATACTTCTTCCATGATATTATGTTTTTTCAAATCTCTCTCTCTCTCTCACTCTTTCTTAAGCGTGAGTTTCAAGCTTAAAAAGCATAACAAAGAAAGTTGTAAAGAAGCTTTCTCTCTATCTCACTCACATTTATGCAGATTCTCTAAACCACTAGCCTCCTCTGTTTTTTCTACATCCACTCTGTTATCATTATCCAAAAAAAATAAAGATATGAAAGGCATAGATATATTCTGTGCATCCCAAGCTTCAACAGCCATTTGTTATAGCATGGATCAAGCATCATCATCAACATCATCATCAATCATCCAGCTCGGTGGCCGAGCAATCGACCGCCATAATCCCATAATCCGGGACGAAAGAAGGATCACCAGAGCTCTCCCTTCTGCTCCTTGCTCTTCTCAATCACCAATCAATCCCAGAGCTTACCATCAACTCCAGAAGAGCAAAAAAAGCAGCTCTTCATCAAGGCGAAACGATTCGTCGAAAGAGAATGAACAGAAGAGGAAGAGTCGTTCTCATTCCAAGCAAGATGGTGATAATAACATCAAGAAAAACATTTCTACTCCAAGGGATGCTTCTACTGTTAGGAGGAGCTTTGCTAATAATATGCCTTCTGATTTGACTACTCCTCCTGATTCATCCAGGTACTTATTGAGTGATAACTCGGTTTTCTTAGATGGGTTATCGGATTATGATCCGATTTTGGCTTTGGTTCCTTTTGGGAACAAGAAGACTCAAACTGTTGTGAATCAAGAGGAAGCCATTAATGCTGCAAAAGATAACTCTGCCTCTGACTCTGAGTGCAAACCACAGCAGGTTTTTTAATTTTTTTTATTTAATTCAATTTACTTAATAAGGAGTAGTTGAATTCTGAGATTTTAAATTGTAGGTCTGATTTTTTGAATGGATTTGGGTTGCAGGTTGTGGTGTTAAGGGTGTCTCTGCACTGCAAAGGCTGTGAAGGAAAAGTAAGGAAACATCTATCCAGAATGAAAGGTACTAAATCTATCTCTTTGCCTTCCCATATCCCTGCAAATTACATCATTACCCTCCATTTTGTCACTCATCAAAACCTCTCATTCCTCTAATTACCAATCTCATATATATGTTAATCGTTTTTACTTTTGTGTTTTTCTAATGGTAGCTTGTTATTTTTTATTTTTAATTAAATGGTAGTTGTGTTGGAGGGTTCAGTTTAGGACCTAGACAAAAATTTCTAGCATTGATTTTTTGAATACATACAAAAAGAGTTCTTATGGACCAAAAATACCATATTGAATTTCTATAACATATGGTTGTTTAATTAGTGATACCATTTTAAGTTACCACCAATTTTCGGAAAAGATCAAATTTTTTTAAGGACCCAATTATGTGTATCAAGCTAGTACAGGGAAAAAAAATAAAAATAGAAAGGTTTTAACATTTTTGGTGGTGTTGTGAGCAGGAGTATCTTCCTACAACATCGATTTTGCAGCGAAGAAAGTGACAGTCGTGGGAGATGTGACTCCGTTTAGTGTCTTGGCGAGCATATCGAAAGTCAAGAGTGCACAGTTCTGGCCGGCACCGGCCGCCTCAGCAGCCGGTCCTGCTGCTAGCTATGCGGAGATCAAGAAATAGGAAGAAGGTTATTTGAAGATAGTAAAATGGGGAAATTACCAAATTGGATTTTTATGTGAATTAGATATTTATCCCAGTGTAAATTCAGTGTTGGAAAGGATATGGCCTACTCAGAAACTCCTTTTGTTCGGGCGGAAAGAAAGAAAGAAAAAAAATAGTAAAAGTCTTATGGTTCTCTTTTCCTAGTTATATGCTCTGTGTTAATTTGAAACTTTTTTTATTTGCAACCTTATTAGAAAAGAGTGGAGTCTTTTAGGTATTAATTCCTATAATCTCCATTATATGGCCCATTTCTGCTTATCAATTCCCAATAATCCCTGCCATTCCTTTGTGCTTCCCCAAACATTTCCTCTTCTTATTGACACAATTATTCTCAAGGGAAATATTTTGGAAAATCTCATAATCCGTCTGATTGCTGTACCCTCCTCAAGGACCATATTTTTTAATTTTTAATTTTAATTTTAATTTTTTTTAGAGATGCTATATTAGAGCACAAAAAAAGTTACACCAGAAGGCTTCCCCGAGAATCCATTAACAGGATCTCAATCAAGTTTGGGGGGAGGACTTCCTCCAAACCAGCAACAAAAGAAAGATTAAAATTGTTTTCAAGAGAAAATTTAGCCAACCAGTCTGCCGCATAGTTAGAATTCTTTTGATTCCAGACGAACTTCAAGGACCATATTCTTGGTTCTTGGTAATAATTTCAATTCAAATATAAAAAGCCCTATTTGGGCAAAAAACCATGGAACTAGTTATATATATTTGGAAAACCTCATTTCTGAACGAGTAGAATAAAAACCTAATAAACATTCTAATTAAAAGGGGTAGGTCTGCCTACCCACACTTACCTAAAGATAGTTTAGATATAAACTAGTGAGTTTTTTTTTCCTTTATATATATATATAATTAATATATGTGATAATTGGAGATTATACTAGGTTAAACACCCATATAGTGTGACAATATATATATATATATATATATATATATGAGGGTTCCATAGTTAATATGGTATACTAAATTACTCTTTAACTGTTTAAACTTTTTTAAAATCCAATTCTAAATTGAATACACCTATAATAAATTTTTTATAAGGTCACATGGTTTAGCTTGACATTTTACAAAGAGATAGATTGTAATTTGGTTATATTGCACATCATAATTGCATAAAATAGTTTCTTCTGTGACCAAAGGGCGAAAGGGCAAGTTCCACTGAAAATAGCCATGGAGATCATGATCTTTGTAAATGGGAAAGAAATTGAGATCACCAAAGAGAATGATGCAACGCATGAGAATAATTGAAAGAGATGAAAAACTAAGGGGTAGGGATCTGTTTATTGAAGGATGTGGAGTTGCTGAAAAGGAGAGAGTCATTTTGGAAGGTGAATTTGTACGAAGAAACAAGGGGGTAAAGCTTTGATTGGCACCAGACCTCTTCTTTAAGCAAAATAAAAAGTATTTTCTAGGAAAGCTTGGCATACTTCAAACCAAGAAAAAAAAAAATAGAGAAAACACCCTAGTTACTACAAGGACAAAGTGGACCAACCATCATAAAGTTAGGGTACCATTCCAGCCAAATAGTCTTATTGAGTTACATCGTGAGGTCTGAGAGCCATCCACGGCACCAGCTAATTGATGTTGACACATACAGAAGTTGCACATGGCTCTAAATAAATGGCATTGAGTAATTTATAAAAGGTGTATTTGGATTAAAATTAAATGGTTAGGGATCCGTTTTTACCCTATTCAGTTTTTATTTTTTATTTTTAATTTTTAGTTTTTGTTTATGATGTATAGGTTATGATTTTTGATTTATAATTTTTGGTTTATGTTTTTGCTAGATAGAAAAAAATGAAAAACAATAACCATTTTTTGATTTTTTTTAATGAAAATAATATTATTTTTAGTAACCATTTTTGTTTTTAATAATTTTTTGTATTTTTTTTTTAAAACTTTATAAATAAATTTAGACAAATCCATAATAGATTAATGTCGAACACCGAATCTTGGCCATATTCGATTAATATACGGACCTTGACCGAGTGGTCTCGAGTTCCGGTTTCTATTAGGAGGTCTCAGATTCCTGCCCCGACCTAGGGGTCTCTAGTTCCGGCCCTAACCGGGAAGTCCCAGGTTCTAACTCAATCCAGGAGGTCCTGGGTTCCCGCCTCGACCAGAAAGTCCCGGATTCTAGCCTAACCCCGACCCATCCAGGGTTTCGGCTCGACCGAGCAGTTCTGGATTTTGGCCCGACCAGGGCAGTCCCAAATTTTGACCCCAGCAGGGGATCCCGAGCTCCTATCGGACGGTCCTGAGCTTTGGTCTCAACTGGGCAATCTCGAACACATCTGGACAGTGCTAGTATTGGCGGTCTCAAGTTCAAGCTTTATTTAAGTTGTTTTGTATTATGACATTATAAAAGACAAAAAAAAAAAAATTGAAAACTGAAAAATAAAATTGACTTTTTAACTTTTTTTTTTCTTAAAAAGTGAAAAATTGTTTTTGTTTAAAAAAAATAAAAATGGTTATCAAATGCATTTTGTTTTTAGTTTTTAAAAAAATTTAAAAATAAAAATAAAAAATAAAAAATGAATGAGTTATCAAACAACACTTAAAAGAGCATTGTTTGGCATCCCAAATTTTAGCTTAATTTAATTAATTTTTTTGTCCAAATGAATTATGAATTTCCACTATGGAGTGTCTAATAGTGCTTTTCATGTGTGATTTTACTCATTACCAAAAAAAAAAGTAGTGACTTTACTCTGTAAAGCTTTTTATTGTAAAAGATAGTTAATTATTTGGCTAAAAAATTATAAAATAAGCTTTTAAAAATAAAATAGAAAATTTTATTATTTAATATTCTAGAAAAATTACAGATTAACATTTGTACTTTCACTAAATAGAAAAACAGCTTTGTTTTGAAGAAGCGGCATGAAAATAAGCAATTTTTTTTTTCTGCTAAACACCTTATTAGAACCAGTTTCGACGTGAAAAAGCAAGCACTTTCAAATGAAGAAAACCACGTTAAAAAGTGTTTCATAAAAAAATAGAAACCTTGGTATGTTAAAAAAAAAAATTCATTTAAAGTATATATTTTTATATTACCAAATTTGTATAAGTTTGACCTGATAGTTTTACAGGTTTCACTTTATCGAGTATTAAATTGCTTCAAAAGCAAAATTTTAAAATGCACTTATGATTAATTGATAGACATAAAAAATTACTATTTTTATGTCATATTTTATATTGAAGTTTAGTTAGTTTAGAGTTAATTGTTAATAACAAATACTGCCTTATTGTATTTTTTTATTTTTAGAGAAAAAAGAGCAAATGCCAGAATTTACTGTATTTCTATGCAATCTTTACTGAAAAAATTATATTTGGAGCTACACTTGGAGGTTTAGTTCCATTCTAGTTAAAATTGATTCCTAATTCATTAAGCTTCAATGCTGTAAAGTTTCATTGCAATTGGATTGGCCAATTAGTACCAATTTGATTTACAAGATTAACATTTTCAACAGTTGGGCAAATTTAGTCTCTCTTGGAGATAGTGAAAATTTAATGCCTTCTCGATATCCATTTTGTGCGATCAATATATTTATGGAAGGCTAAAAAATAGACCTAACCTTTGCAACTAGAATAAGAGAATTCAGAGTTCATTTGGTCATCCAAAGTGTACTTGGAATCTACCTGACGTATATTAAAGATATAAAAGAAAAATATCTTCGCCTACTACGATGACACTTATGCATGGACTGACACATCATCACTTTCCAGCCAGGTGTACAATTATTACCACATCACATGCCAAATGGGAGGTCAGATTATTCTAATTATATTAATTGGAATAATATTTAGGAATTAGAATTAAAGATAAATTTGATTCCTAAAGAGATTTGGAATGTTGTCTTATCTTAGTGTGAATGAGAGGCACCAATGACCTAAACAACCCTAGAGGGCCGGCCATATTGAGGAATTATAAAAGTTTTTGATTGTGATAATATATTATCTCTTATTAGATTGAAAAAAGATCTAGGGTTAGAGAATAACTCTAGGATTTTTCCAAGGTTAAATTAGTAGAACCTTTCCTATAAATACCATGCACTTTGAAACATTATTCATTCACTCACCATTCAGCCACGCACCATTCAGCTACATAGCCATTCCACCGTTTACTATTCACCATTCACACGACAATGAGGTTTAGGGTTCTAGGTTTTTATTTCCATTTTTGAGGGTTTCTACATAGAAGATTTTGGCTACACTAGTTCTTGATCAAGGGAGATTTTCGGCCAACACTTGTGGAAGACTTCAACCTTGCTCTTGAGGTATATTTTGGATAAGCAAGAGAAAGAGGATTGTAGACCAAATTCTGTAGACTTCAACTATTGGATTTGTTTCTCTATTCTCAATTATTTTTGTTATTTGATTTACATTTTCTTTAGAATATTTGATGGCTATTATTAAGAACGTGTGCAACTAATTCTCTATAAGGATTATGATGTAGCTCTATTATGACTATTTAGTTTTTAATGCATATTTGAGTTTGATTCATATTCATGGTTAATATTTCATTGTAGTTCTTAATGCTTCCATGAAAATGTGGATAGATCAAGTATTATATTGGCATAGGAATAAGGGATATAATCTGGCTGGGCAATGAAATACATGGTTATAGAAAAATTGCATGCCTTAGTGATAACTTTGACAAGAACTTATTGGGTTTGCATGTCTTAGGGATTAAATTTCGGTATTTAGATTATGAATAGTTAAATACATTGTGCTTGCTAGACTAGAATGCATTGAAGAATAAACTTTTAGTTACTTGTGGTCAAATGGGGGTTAACCTTATGAATCTATCATTCATTAAGGCTAAATATGAGTAATAGTGGTGAAATCATAATCTTTGTTTCATCAAATCCTTGAACTTTCTCTTGCTGCCTTGTTTTATTTTTACAATTGCTTTCATTTTAATTATTGCTTTGTTACTCAACAACAATCAAACAACCAAACAAACAAACTTCTTTTACTTTTTTTTTTTTTTTTAATTTGATTACTAATTGATTTACTTTCAAAATTAGAGACATTATTTCTTGCGGGATCGATAATTATTTTCTCATAAAAAACCACTTTATTACTTGATGATTCGTGCACTTGCGAGTTATCAATTTCACCACAACAAATTTTTGGCACCGTTTCCGGAGAATAATTATGTCTAGTTTTAATTTAAATTATTGTTGATTAAATTATTGTTTTTAGTTTAATTTTTGTTTTTGTTTTTGTGTAGGTTCAGTTTTAGCCATCAAAGAACAATAATTGGATAGCTTTCTTGAATCCAAAACAATCCAATTCAAGTTTGAAGAATGAGAAAATCAAAGTAGCTAAGTATTTTAATTTGCGTGTTTAGGTTTTATTAATTGTTTCAGGTTTAAAAAAATGATTGTTTGCTGTTCTTAAATGTTTCGATTTTTAGGTTTAATTTATTGAATTTTGAGTTTTGTGTAGTTGTTATTTGTTTAGTCTTTTGATTAGTTTTAAAGAAAAAAATTAATTCAGAAAATCCGAAATTGAAAAAAAAAAACTGCACTTCCGTTTCTATTTTTAAATTGATTTACTTGCTGTTTTTAGTTTTATTTTGCATTTAGTTTATGTTTTCTTTGAGTTTTATTTGGTTTGCTTTTAGTTTTAATCTTTTGAGTTTATTTAGTTTGTTAATTTGATTTTTAGTAGTTTAAATTTCTGTTGTTCTTTTATTTTTCTAGTTTTTTTTTTTTATTTGGTTTATGAGTTTTCCAACTAATAGTGAACTTTTCGAAAAAAATTTGAGAAGGATGTAGTCTCAGAATTAAAAGTATATTATGCAATTTCAAGATTATAGGTATCAATCTTACTGGAATGAAATTGAGAATTATGAAGTCCAAGTTGTAATATGCGAATTATGTGGAGGTAGCCATTCAAGTTTTGAGTGTCAAGTGAAAAATTCTTTTTACCCTAAACATTCGTATGAGGATTTCTCATGGCAAAAAAACTATCCTCTCAATTCATACGACTCTGCATGGTACAATCATCCAAAATATGTATGGCATGATCCTTCAAAGATTCTTCAACATCAAAGCAAATCACCATCGGAAGAAGCTGTGGAGAGACTTCAAAAGTCTTGTGCTAAATATTGTATACTATTTGAGGAATTGCGTCATGAGCTATCTGCTATATTTAAAGACATTGCGATTTCCATACAGTAACTAGAGGTAGCATTTTCAAAAATAACTTAAGAAGACTTGCCAAATAATGTGAAAATTAACTCTAGTCAACAAGTTGAGGAATTAATAAATTTTTAAGAGCCATTAAATGAAGAGAAAAGGCTTGAGGATCATCAAGATGATACATCAAGTACTCAAACAAGCCAAAAGTTAGCAAAACTAGAGGAGAATAAGATCATATTCACGCATCATGCATGTTGCTCATTAAAGGAGCCAAGTTTCCAAGTAGGAATTGAAGACAAGTGGACCTCAATAGAAGCTAATTCAAGCATGATTATACCCATAGGAGCTCAAGTTGTTATTGCATTCACATTTTTTATTCAAGATGAGACTCATTTAGTTCTAGATGTCAAAAGCTTTCAAGGATTCCAAGCTAATGCATAATTGCCATATCCGAAGCTTGGAAAATACTATGAAGATAACATCATCCTTATATATGATCTTGATTGAATTCACAAGAAAGTCAATTTAAGACTTGAAACAAGTGCTTTTTGGGAAACAACCCAAAGTTTAAAAGTTCTTATTTTTAATGTTTAATTTCTTTTTAGTTGTTTTGTTTTGTGTTTTTAGGTTTCAAAGAAGAGAAAATCAAAAGAGGCATAAAAGGGGTAATCGGCCTAAAGGGAGCTTTATGAGCTTAGAGTTTGCATTTCATCAAATAAGGGATCTTTTTTTTACCTTTATTCTTTATTATGTTTATTTTCTTAGTTTTTAACATAGATGACTATGTTCATCTTAATTTAGGGATTATTTTTTTGTTATTAAGTTTTTTTTTTCTTTAGTTCTTATTTATTTTTAGGTTTAGTTTTTAAACTCTTGGGTTTTGCTTGTTGATTATTATTATTTTTTTTTTGTGTTTTTAAATATTTTGATGAGCATATGATAAAAATATGATTGTGAATAAATTGATTCTTCGGTAGTGAAATTTTTTTTGTGTATTCTCTAATGCCTAAAGTTAAATTCGCATATTGTTACTTTCAAAATCATTTTGAGCACTTTATTAAATATGTGTAATTTAGATTGTATTTTGGAGAAGTTTTGCATTAATTTAAAGTGATTATTTTTGAACTCTAAAACTTGCATATTTTTTTTTTTTTAGCGACGACATACATTGCTTAAAGCTATATTTATATTTACATATTTAATATATTTTATATATTTAATATCTATTTATATTTTATATATAAATTTATATAATGTGGGTAATTTAATATCTATATATAATTTTCATTTACTATATATAATATAAAATTATAAAAAATGTTTGAAATATATAATTATATATATAATATTAAAATATATAAATTTAGCAATTAAAATTTTATGTGATATATATTTATATTTATTAATTGCTAGTATATAAATTTTCTATCATATAAACTTAGCAATTAATATTTATACGATATATGTTTATATTTATTAATTGCTAGTATATAAATTTTAAAACTCAATGCTAGCATATATATTTTCTATCATATAAATTTAGCAATTAAAATGAAAATTTTCATTTACTATATATAATATGAAATTATAAATTATATATAGAAATATATAATTTTATAATTTAGAATATCAATTATAGAAATATATATATATACATAAAAAAAAAAATCGGCGACGCTGTGCATCGCCAAAAGCTCCCAGAATTAGCAACGCACCGCGTCGCTAAAAGAGCTTTAGCGACGCTTTATATGATAGAAAATATATATGCTAAATTTGGGTTAAAAATTCATGACTTTGGTGCCTGCTAGAGTATAATCTATACATTTATGTAAACATTTTTGTATAATCTATTGTGGCATGAGAACATTGTAAATTTAGAAATATGTATACATTTTTTGTTGTTTCAATATGGCATGACTTTGGTGTCGGCTTATGTATAATCTATACATTGAAGTATAATCTATACATTTATTGTTGTTTCAATGGGGCATGACTTTGTTCTTGTGTGCTTAAAATTCAATTTTTTCCTTTTTAATATGCGGATTTGTGATATGCATTCTTTTATTTGTTTATAGGTCAACATATAATTTTTATATTCATACTATGCCTTTGATAATATATATAGGAAAACCTATAATCTTTTTAGGCGATGCATTAGGATCATTAAAAAATATAAGCAATAGGAGACACAATAGGACCATTCAAAAATATACACAAGGACTATTCAAAAATATAAACAATAGGCGACACATTAGGACCATTCAAAAATATAAGTAATAGGCAATGCATTGAAATTATGACCGTTTAACAATGCATGCACATTAGTGTAGTTAATGTCCTTTAAAATGTAAACAAAGTTTAATTAATTAAACTTTGTTAAAGTTAGTAGTCATTTATTATTTTGTTTTTGTGATTGTGTTGTGTGCTACAGATTAATGGATCCACACGAGAATATTGTTCTTCCTCCTGATGAGCCTTCATCATTCGATGATGATGCTGGTCCAAGTGTTCCAATTCCTAAGCTGAAAGGTCGGAGACTTACAACCTTAGAAGACTTTAGAAAAATGGCTGTAAGCGATGCAAAGCAGTTGCACCTATAATACAATGAGCATAGGGCTCCCTTAAACAAGGCCGCTATGAGGATGAACAACTTAGAGGGCTCACTCACTCATTCCATGATATCGATTTCCATTAAAGGCTGGAACGACGTGTCTTGTGCATTGAAATATAATCTATGGGTAGCAATAAAGGTATTCCATGCAATATATAACCTAAACCCGAAATACATTACTTTGTTATTTATTCAAAACTAACATTGATGTTGTTATAGAGTTATTCAGCCAATGATGACTCTCTAGGAGACTAGATTCTTAAAAATTATGCTGGGAAGTGGAGGAGGTTTAAGCATTGGTTGTTTGAGAAGTATATTAGCCCATACTTGGCAAAATCCGATCTCTTCAATTTCCCACCTACTTACAAGTATAACTTCATCTTGCAAAAACAGTGGGATACATTTATCAACCAGAGGCTTGGTGAAGATTTCAAGGTAAATACAATATATTGTTTTGCATATATGTTTTAATTATGCATGTGTCAAATACTTTATACAACATCAATTAAGCATAAAATATATGATTTCAATATTTACAGAACTTAAGTGCAGATCGATATGAAAAAAGGCAAGGGAATAAATATCTTTATCGACTTGGTAGTAAAGGATATCTGTGGTTAGAGGCAGACTTAGTACTTACTATATATATTAAGATTAATTTTTTTAATAGAAAGTTTGTCACATTTATAAATATGTCTAAATTTGCAGCAAGCTGAAAGAGGCACCGCCGAACCGATTGAGCGCGAAGAGCTTTGGATACAGGCAAGAACCAAGAAAGATGAACGGGTTGACAACCCCGAAGTTGAGTTTGTTGTTGAAAATATTGTGAGTTTTAAACCCCAAATTAGTGGTCATATATTATATTTTATAATGTTCATGATATAATTTTTTCCAACTCACTGTTTTTTGTAGAATGCTTTGAAAAAGAATGTCACTCATGGCATTCTTGATGCCTCTCCTCCAAATGATGTACTTACACAAACCCTAGGGTCCGAGGAGTATCCTAATTGACTTTTAGAAAAGGGAAAAGGATTCACAATCAAGAATTATTTTAAAACACCATGGCGAAGCACAAAAAAAAAAAGAATGAAGCCGATGTAGATGCAAGGATCCAGACCCAAAATGCGAGGATAGAGAAATTGGAGCAGGTTTTGAGTAGTCTGTTTGATGTTGTTCGGAAGAAAGAGGTAATGGATGACATATGTGATCTCGCCACTGCCTGCAGGCTTGACCTGCCATCGCAGACACCTACACATGGAGCAGGTCATACGGCAGATTCAGGCAGTGCTCGGGTCGATGATGTCACTAATTTAGGAACTCAGCTTGTTCCCTTTACATCTGCAGTTCTCCCCAATGATCCTACATCTATATAGCATGAGGTACATGTACCATTATTAAATTCTTACTATATATTCATAATATTTATTATTATAACTGTTTGATGTTTTCTAACATATGTTTGAAATTCATGACATTCTATGTGAGCTTGCAGAATGGACAAGAGATAACATTGTGGCAACCGACACTTTGACAACTAGTAATGCTGTTTGTCATAGTGTAGAATTAGATAATGAGAATGATAGAGTCTTTGTGGATGTAGTGATTGATCTAGCTGTGTCGTTACTTGTACCCCCCCTTCGGCATGGTATATGTTAAGGAGGCAGAATGATCATTTGTGGCATGGCCTAGGCAACTTGTTATTCTGCCATCCGATGATATATATAATATGATACATAAAATTGAAAAGTGTTTACACAGATATTTTATGTTTTTTGTGATACTAACATGTATTTTATTTTGGTTGTAGGAATATGGAAAGAGGAAATTATCAAAGGGAAAATAGGTGGTTGCAACCGGATCAAGTGGCTCACATGGGTCCCAAAGGCCTACACCAGAACATGCCGGCATATACTGATGCTGAATTTGATGTTACCGGCTCATTAAAACTTAGCTCTGCACTACTAGAGTTGTTAAGGCAGATCGACCATGACATTTATCACTTGTGGACAACCTTCTTACCACAAGCGGTTATGGGCTATGAAGTATGGATATCCATTTCGAAAAAAGATATCCAAGATTTTTGTTACATGCAAGAGTTGCAACAATCTTGCATTTTGTTTTACATAAGATACGTAATTCCAACTTCATTGCATTAATTACTCATAGTTTTATTACTATAGTTTTGTTATATACAACTAATTATGTTATTTGTAAATGATAATTCACTACTTAGGCATTTACATTATCGACTGATGGGCAAACAACTAGGGAAGTATTGTTTCATTCTCCCTGATGATATTGCCAATGTAGAAAGGAAAAATCTCGATGAGAGAAAACTAAAAATTTTGATATGATGGAACGAAGCATCAAGGGGTCAACTATGGTTTTTTCGGTACTGGTCAAGGTACAATAGGTTTTCTAATAATATTATTATTATTTGAATTTTACTAATTGTGTACGCGTAAACATAATTTTAGTTTGTAATTAATATCTGTGTAGCAACCATTGGATGTTGGGTATTGTTAACCTATACTTAGCAGTGACATGGTTTCATGATGTGCTTCAGAAGAATAACCGTGCGCATATGACCGACTTCAAGGGTTTGCTGGATAGATAAGTTTGCATAATTAACTATATATATGGATAATTATTAATAAAATTTAATAATTAATATTTATTACTGATATTATTTATGTTGATAGATAAGTTTGCGACGAGATTTCATCGTGAAAAAGGGACAATTGGCGATGCATCGCCAAAATCAACCTAAATTTGCGACGCATGCGTCCCCAATTGTCTCTTTTTTCTTGACGAAGCCTGCTGCCAATTGTTTCGTTATTTGCGATGGATTCGTGTCGCCAAAAACAAACAACTGCAACAATGTTTATGCGATGTTGTTTTTTAAATTCACGACGCATATTGTCTGTCATGAATATTTTATACTTTTAATGACAGTCGATTCCGAGACACAATAATTTATGTCGTCGTTTGCAATTTGCGACACTATTTTTGCATCGCCTATTAGCATTTTTGTTGTAGTACTCATTTGAATAATTGTAATTTAATGAGATTATAAATTAATTTTGAGTCAGAGTTTCCTAAAAGGAAACCTCTCATGCATGATATGATATATAGGTTTTTGATAATACTGCATGAATTTAATGATAATTGCATTGCTTATATTCAAATAGATATTATATAAAATATTTTTGCATTTGGAATGTGTCGACTTAAAGATTGTATATGTTAGTTTCATTTATGTCGATGTCAGGGGGATTTGCGAATTAACAATATAGATACTGTACTCTTTTTCTTTCATTAAGATTTTGTCCAATTGGATTTTTCTGGTAAAATTTTAATGAAGCAGTATGATAAGCAGTTAATATTGAATAAGATTCAACAGTTTTATGTTTGTAAAATATATGCAAAATTGTACTCTTTTTCTTTCGACAAGATTTTTTCATTGGATTTTACTTGCAAAGTTTTAATTAAGAGACACTTTACTATCCGAAGATTCTAGTAGGAAGTGTTATACAAAGGGAGACATATATATATTGCACTCTTTTTCTTTCATCTAGGTTTGTCCCATAAAGTTTTTCTGAAAATGTTTTAATGAAGTAATTAAACATTTATACTAACCAAACTGCCACAATCAAAGAGATAAATACATTGATTGTATTGTTTTTCTTTCGATAAGATTTTGTCCTACCATATTAACCTTACAAGATTTTAACGAGGCAGATCAACATACATATTATTATATATGAATATTATACTCTTTTTCATTCACTATGGTTTAGTCTTGCTGATTATTTCTAACAAGATTTTAATGAGGTACATTCCATATGTGACGGACATGCACAGAGGAGTATTATGAATATGAATGTCCATATATAAATAATGAAAAATCCATATTGATTATCTTTCATGTACAAATATGTAACTCTTGTAACATTTGTAATCACCATTTGAATATTGATTGGTTCATTGATTAAGATCATTATTTTTTGTAACTTATTTTATTGTATAAGCCTATAAACAGAGATTTTGAAATGAATGAATGATAAGACTAATGAGATGAGTGTATATCTCTTCCATTTTTCTATTCTCTTTGTCTTCAATATATATATATATATATTGTGTTCTTTATGTATTCCTGTTAACTTTAGTTAGTTTATAACATTAACTCTTTTTTAAACTTATTCTGTTTTTCTCTTTTCTTTTAAGAATTTATTAGTCCTTTTTTATTTGAAGAGGTCCTATAAAGGTTTATAGCGTGGGACTTTTTTTTTGAGAATTATAGATGTTAGTGAATTTCTTCTTGTTTTGTTTATGGTAATTTATATTTTACTGCTGGAGGAAGCCAATGAATGTCTATAGCCTAGGTTTTCTTCTAGGCTACATAGATATCAACGTAGCTTTTGTTTTAATTAGTAAGGCCTTAAGTTGGGAGGGCCCTATGAAGGTTATAAGACTAAGACTTCTTTTTAACTGAGATCTTGCTAGTTAATAATAGAATAATAGAAACAATAAACAAAGCTAAAAAAATGTTTGTGAAAAGCTACTTGTTTTTTTATCAAATCCTCTATTAAATTTTAAAACAGTCTCGTTCAAAGTTCTGTATAACTCTTGACACTCTTCCTAAGCGAATAAATAAAAATGGATCAGTGCATGAAACTCGGGTAAACGCAGAAATCGGTAAATTACAATTAAAAAAAAGGTCAGGTAAGCCACTCAAATCTGGAAGATTCCAATCAAGGTGGTTATTTATTTATTTATATTTTATTATTCTGTCTTCAAAGGAATAATCTGCAAAAGAAAAAAAGATAATAATTATAAAGAAAATACGATTAGTTTGGAACTTTAGGCGGATTTAGTTTTTTTTTTTTGACAATTTAATTTTTTAAGTACAAGTAAATTAGCAATTTTAGTCTTTTTGATTTTTTTTTTTATCTATCATCTATTAATTTTACAATGATATTTTTATCTTTCCAAATCATTTTCATATTTTCTTTTATTTCTTCTGCAAACTTATTTCTATCCATTACATAATCCCGTTAACAGCTCTTCAAATGCATAAATGTGAAGAGTTTTCAAGAAGAAAAAGATAGAAGAGGAAAATTATAAAAATGATTTGTTAAGACAAAAATACATCTGCAAAATTAACAGTTGACTTATATAAAATCTAAAAGGCCTAAAATAGCTAATTTAATCATAATTAAATGACTAAACTGTCAAGAAAAAAAATAAAAATTAAGTTTATCAAAGACTATAAACTTAAAAAATTATCAGTGCGAATTATCCTAAATAAAAATAAAAATAAATAAACGTCACTTTATATTCATAAAATATCATATTCAAAAAACATTTCCCAGAAGTTCTGGATGAAAAAAATCAAATGTTAGCTAATAATAATATTTTTTGGACAATTTTAAATCTTTTATCTTATATACAAATAAATAAATAAATATATATATATATATATAGAAATATATATAATGAAAGTCTAAATAAAAATTTTGGTTAAAAATCCTGTTGATTTTTTCTCGATGAAATTGCCTCCTTCACTTTAAGGTGTTTTGACCGTAGCAATGAAAAGAAGATATTGGTCTAAAGAATGCAAAACTTAAAATCAGAACATGTCGGCTTTATGAATTTAAATTTATTTTATTATCACGTTATAAATATAAAAAAAAATTTTAAAAATATATTTTTAATAATTCTGTTAAAAACTATATTTTTTATTATATCCTTTTTTTTTTAAAGGAAAATAATTGTCATCCATGGTTTCTTTATTCTTGTTCGCGATTAAAAAAAAAAAAAAGTTGCTTGACAAAATGGATGATATACTCTAACATAAATTGAAATAACGGAGTAAATCTGATAGCTGGCAATCTTTCATCGCCGAACTATCCATTGAAGAAATTGAGTAAATCCCATCATATTTGATCGCCAAAACAGAGGTCTCTTTTCTCTCTCTGCGTCTCTTTCTCTCCCCTTCTTCTTCACAAGAAATTGACCAAAAAGAGAAGACATGAAAAAATATTACAGTGTTTTGGACAAAAAATTGACATTTGAATAAGCCGTGAAACTTGAAAAGGAGACAAATAAAAAATTACGTACACAAATTTATACACATCCAAAAGTATAGAAACCATAAAAATATAATGATAACATACTTTCTTTGTCTTTGTTATCTTATTAGGATTTATTTTGTCTGCAACTTTCACCAAAACCGAAGTGAAAAATGGAGAATCTCAGTCCCAAGAGTTTGTAAAACACTATAACAGAGGCGTGCTTCACTGACCTCTCTCTAAATCACTCTTACTCTCTCTTGGGAATACCATTTAATTTTTCAATTTGTTTTTAACTCCTTTCTCTGTATCTATATTCCCTATATGTGTGTTTAGGTTTATGATAAATCGACATTCTTTTTTCCTCCCATTGAATGTTTCTGCAAATATTAATTACTAAATACACAGATGAAGCACAAACTATTTAGCCCACAACAACGGAAGGGAAAAAAAACAGAGTGAACCTAGGTTTTACCCAAAAAATCAATAGGAAATAAAGAGAAAACCTCAAAAATTGTACGTATAAACCCAACTACTTTAACAAATTCAAGAGACATCCATTTGAATTGTATAAAAGAAAAGAAAAAAAAAAAAACTGATCTATATGATTTACAATTCATTGAATAATATCAAATATAAACGAGATTCACACCTTGAAAACGTAGAAATTATTTTTTTTATTCTGCCTTGTATGGTTCTTAACCAGAATTTTTTTTTTTCGTTGTTTCTCACAGATTTGTTATCTATATTGGTTGGTTGTTTGTTTCCTGTATTTTAATTATAGGTTTAACTTGAATTAAATATAATTTAAAAAAAAATACACATAATTTAATTCATTTTAAACAGAATTTTTGGAGCTTAATTTTTAAATTTTATTATCTATTAAATAAATATTTATTACATAAATATTAACAGCTTCTATGCTGCACTACAATTTGAAAATGCTCTCAGAAAAAATAGGTAGTTTGTTGTTTACCGGTTTGTGTGAAAATAGAAACTATAAAATATTATAATGAACTTCTTTTATTTATTTACTTTTGGAATTGGCTTGGCATCTGATTCAGTCAAACAAAGAAGAAAAAAAGGGGACCGGTCTATAATTAAGAGGCCGCCGAAATGCATGAAGTTTTAAATGCTGGCTTTCCAGTATTAAATTTGTGCACAATTTTCGAATGGTACGCTTTTCTCATAAGGAAAAAAGAAAAAGAAAACAAAAAGACACTTCAATGAGTGCTTTTAAACTTTACCGAAAGAACAATTTTCTCGCACCCAAAAAGAAAGAATTGATTTAAAAAAAAAAAAATTATTAGTAGGATTGGTTTTGGACTAGAATTATGATGAATATATATATTTTTTTAATTAATCAATCCTATTTCCTACTTCAATCCAAATAGAATTAAAGTTGTGGGTAAAAAATAAATTGGATTGCTGGAGATTAGACTAAAGGCCCAGTAATTAGCCTAATAAACTACGTCTAAGTAGTAAAAGTGGATTTTTGGCAAAACCCAATCAAATGGGCTCAAATCCATATCCAAATCCAAGGTCCAAAGCTCTGACTCAAAGGAATTTTAAATGGGCATTTAAATACAACATTCAAAATTCAATTAGACTTTACAAATAAAAAACTGCATTTTAAATTTAAAGACCCATAACTTTCGAAGCTCAAATTCAATACCAAATGCCAAAATCCAATGCACTTGAAGGACCCAGTTAAATTATTACATTTGCAAATATAAGAATTGTGGTTTAAATTTTGGTAGTCCCATTTAAACTCAGATGATCATCTCTATTGTTACTGTATGAAGGAGATGGAAATTTTAGCAATACGAGCTTTCATCGCGAACTCCTATAGGATTAAAAAGATACATGAGTCGGTCTGCTCGCTAAATACCTCTTGAGCCTATGACTCTGCTACGAATATTTCTTTTTATTTTTATTTTTATTTTTTTTTTATAAAAGAAAAAATGCCAAAATCCAATCAAAATGCAAATGAATCTTAAAATTTAAAATTTAAAATTCACAATTCACAATTTTATTTAGACTCAAAGCTTAGGCATAATTAAAGCTAAAATTATNAAAATCCAATCAAAATGCAAATGAATTTTAAAATTTAAAATTTAAAATTCACAATTCACAATTTTATTTAGACTCAAAGCTTAGGCATAATTAAAGCTAAAATTATTTGAAATTGATTTATAAACTAAACAAATAATAAGCTATAAATTTCAATTAAATATTTATTAGATTAAAATTCAAAAATCCAATGAACAATGTTTAAAAATACATTAAACTAACTAAATAAATCATTTAGACTCTATAATTTAAAACCAATTGGCCTCTTCAAAGTTAAAAGGGATGTCAATTAGATTAATCTGGCAAATAATCAAATTAAATATCAAATAATGAAATACCCAATCAATTTTAAAAGAGTTTTAATTTCTAAATATTTCAATAATCTATTATAATTAAAAGAATCATATAAATAACAATCTAAAAATACTTTTAAAATTAATATTATATAAAATAAATGACTAATAAATAAATTCTTCCCCTGTAAAATTCAATTCATAAAAGGACAACTGAATTTTTTTAATAAACTTATTATTTGGCAAGTAATTCACCAAGACAAGATTTGCGGGATAATAAATTTAATAAATTAAAATTATTTAAATATCTCAACAAAATAAAAAAAATAATCAAATAAATGCTAAAAGTTGTTTTTCGTATGACTGAGACTTAAATGAATATATTTAAAAACAAAAAATCAATAAAAAGGAAAAATAATTATTTACCATGGTCAAAATCAATTAATTTATAATTAATATATATATATATATGTATGTATAACACATGCTTTCAATTAACTTTTATGCTATGGACTGGAATTATGTGTGCAGTTTTCTATCAAAAAAGATCTATTACCACATAAGACTATGCATACTCTTATTATTTTATATTACATTTGTAGTTTTCTGAACTTTTAATATACTATGTGATTTCTATTTGTTGGATTTGTTCTTATTCTTTTTTCTATCTTTTTCATTTATTTATTTTTTCTGTTTCCGTATGGCAATTTTTTGTTTTGTTTTGGTAAATAAGATTGCTATTAAGCATAAAAATTTCTAAAATAAAAAGATTACACCTGTATGCTTCCCATAAGATCTGAAATATAAATATTTTTGAGATCTTTGGAAAATCATTTTAAATTATAAAAAAAAAACAAAACATTACAATGATTGGCAAGAGCCTTCTTAGCAATAAAATCATCAAAGCAGTTAGTAGATCTGGCCTCCCAATACAGCTCCCAACCTTTGGCAAGACGAAGTATCGTGGCATTTACTCCAGAGTGGGTTCTCTCAGCAAAAACATGATACAAAAATGTATATAATGCTCAATCGTGTTCAAGTGTGGATACAATCTCATAGTTCTAAATAATTGAATATATTTATCGTCAATTGGAAAAGTTGAAAACTTACATGGTAAAATTTTCATACTTTCTAAAATAAAAATACTTCATTCTTTAAACTAAATTTAAATAAAAATATATTATAAAAAGTTGAATTAATCTGCATCGTTGTTGTTGTTAGGATAATGCTTTTTACGTTTCATTTGAGTTATTATTATTGTTATTATTATTATTATTATTATTATTATTATTTAAATTTAAATTTAAATTTTGATTATAGGACATGATGATATGATATAATCAAATTTTATCTTTTGATAAGTTCTTTTTTAATTTCAATGAAATCAGTATAACAGTTTTTTTATCTGTTAGGATTTGAATTTTAAATTAAAACAGAATTATACTAGGATAGGTGTTTCTATTATTTATATATGTTAAAAGCTAATAAATGACCCCTAGCATCCTTTATTATTCAGAGAGAGTAAGAAAATACAAAGAGAAAAATATTTGAGTATATGCTGATTCTCAAATATTCAGTGTGTTTATTATACCTTGAGATACAATAGTGCATTCTCACTGATGTTCCACCCTAATAAAAGTTTGGAAGATCTGGCAAGTACCACATTTTAGATCCGGCAGCAGATTGTATATCCAGTCACATAGCATATCCTAGATCTAGTAGCTGGCAGCATATATGAACAGTATATTTGAAAACTTGAGAACATTCCACAAAGTCAGATTTCAATCTGCACGTTAAAGTAATATCTATTAGAAACTGACATAGTAGGTTATTTTTTTTTTTATTTTATGTTCAAATTTAGTTTGTTGTAAATTATTCGAGCATTTATAATGGAAATGAAATTATTTTTCAATAAAAAAAATAATTTTTGTGACTTTATAATAGTAATTCTATTGAGTTTTCTCTCATTTAATATACGTGTGCAATATTTTGTACCAAATGATAATTTTTAACCCGCTCACAATGATTTTGAGCAAAAACCCACGAACAAAAATAACTTAGTGAATGAAAAACAAATATTTTTATTGTTCTAGGGTACAAGAAAGCCAAATTTGTCTTGACCACCCCTAAACTTATAGAACACGCAGCTAATGTCACTAATCAAGTAAAAATGAATTACTTTGACTGGAAAAAGGCGGATACTGTGATTCACTGCTACATTTAGGCCAGTATTGCTAGCCACTTGAAAACTCAAGTATCCAAGCTCGAGAGTAGAGCAGCAATGATCTAGACTCTCAATAAAGGCTTTGATGCATATCCGAATGAATGAGAAAAATTCACAAGTGGGATCATTGTCTGAAAATGATGGCACATTTCAATTAAGCTAAGGTTATAAAAACCAATATAGAACAAAAATCCCAAATTGATATAATTTTGGAATCCTTGCCTGACCATTTCAATTAGTTCAAAATAAACTATAATATGAACAAACTAGATTTGACTCATGTGGAGCTGATGCATGAACTTTAAAGTGCTAAAGAGTCGTCAAGCGGTGTTCATTTTACTTAGGGTATTGTTAAGTCTAAAGGGAATTCTAAGGACAATAACGAGAACAAAAGGAAAAAGAACAAGAAGGTTGTGGTACTAGTTACCAAGATTACAGTAAAGTCGAAGGACAAATGCTTTAAGTGCGCCGAGAAGGGTCACTAGAAGCAGAATTACTCTAAGGTTGTCAAGTAGCCAAATATGGATGATTTAGATTTTGTAGAAACTTGTTTAGTGGATAATTATAATGATAAATGGATCTTTAATTCAAAATCCACTAACCATGTATATATATCTTCGCAGTGGTTCAGAGAAACTAGCTTGGTTGGAGAAGGATATAGTAGTTTGAGGCTTGAAAATGGAGAGCGTGTCTCTCTAAAAGAAATAGGACAAATTGTTTTTATTTTAAATAATGATAAGACTTTTATTTTTGTCAGATTGTTTATATGTTCTAGACTTTTCAAGAAATTTGATTTTTTTTAGTTGTTTATTTGAACATGGTTTAATAGTATAGTTTAATTCATCAGTTTTAATAAGAACTTCATCTTCAGTTATTTGTTATGGTGATTTGATGATTTATTTTTTAAGTCCTATGTCCTATGTCCTATGATGTTAATAATATTGAAATTGTAGATGATGAGCATAAATACCTGGCCAAGAAAAGGAAAGTTTCAAATAAACTTACCTTTGGCATTTGTAGTTAAATCATACTAAGCCAAATAAAATACGTGGTTTGATTAAAAGTGAGATTTCAAATTCCATAGTCTTTGAACCTATAACTATGTGAATTCTGCTTGGAACTAAAATGACAAAAAGACTATTTAAGGCCAAAAGATATCATGTAACCAAACCATTGTAATCGGTGCAGACTGATGTGTGGGGACCAATAAATGTTCAAGCCAGAAGAGGGTATGAGTACTTTGTCACCTTTATAGATGGAAACTCAAGATATGTATATGTTTATTTAATGCACCAAAACTCTAAAAATTTCACAAAATTATGAGACTATACGACTAAGGTAGAAAATCAATTAGGACTCCATGTCAAAGAACATCGGTCTGAATAAGGTGGTGATACATGTATGGAGAACTTAAGTTTTACTGAACTCAAAAGAAGGTAGTTTCACAACTATTCCCCCTAGAACACACTAGAAGAATGGAGTTACAAAAAGATGAAATAGAACTCTTCAAGATATGATGAGGTCAATGTTCAGTTACTCATTATTACCTATATCATTTTGGGGATATACCTTAGAAATATTTGTGTATCTTATAAACTTAATTCCTTCTAAATCGGTTTCTAAGACATCTAAATAATTGTTGAAATGGCCTAAACCCATTTTAAGCCATATTCAAATATAGGGTGTTCTGAAAAATGTCTTAAGAAAAGAGCTGAATAAGTTGGAATCTCATACGGAGGTGTGTTTGTTTTTTAGATACCCTAAAGGAACGAGAGGTGGAGTATTTTGTAGTTCCTCATATAAGAATGTTATCATGAGTACTCATGCCACCCTTTTAGAGGAAAACTATATTAACAATTTCAAACCCAAGAGTATAATAATTCTTGAAGCTTTCCTCGTCTCAAGAACAAAATGAACCACATATGTTTTTCCCTATAATTGCACTATTTCCTCTGCATGCTTAAAGAGGAGAAAATGTACCTGAATGTGAACAAGAATATGTAGAACTAGTGGAACAACAAGAACAAGTACAGTTGGAACTTGCACCCCTGCAAGCTTAGATAAAAAAATAATAATTAACAAGATCCTCCAATAGAAGCACAACCACTATCGATGCAACTTTGTCGTAATAAGAGAGTAATTTGTACGCCAGTGAGATATGTTTTGCTAGGTGAATCGTACCAAGCCATCACTATTGACAAAGAAGATGATTCCAATAATTACAATGAAGCACTGAAAAATGTGGATGCAAAGAGTACCAAAAAGCCATGGATCGTTAAATGGAATCTATGTATTCTAACTCAGTCTGGTCTCTTGTAGAGGCTCCCAAACAGGTAAAACCCATAGATCTCAAATAGATCTATAAGTGAAAAAGAGGATTAAATGGGAAAGTGAAAACTTTCAGAGACAAATTGGTGGAAAATGGCTATACCCAAAAAAATGGATATATTATGGAAAAAACCTTTTCGCCGATAGCCATGTTTAAATCTATCAAGATTGTTTTAGTCATATTGCAATTCTCGATTATGAGATTTGGCAAATCAATGTCAAAATGACTTTTTTGAATGGAAACTTTAAAAAGGGACATATATATGCGGCAAAAGAAGGTTGGAGACATAAAGAGTTATTAATTTACAAAGAGAAAGCTAAATGTTCATTGTGGACTTCTCAAAATTTAAAGAATTAAGAAAATATATTGGAATCATATCTGGAAAAATTATAGAAAACATGGAGATGTACTATAGTACCCTAGAAGCTGTTTGGGAGCCATGATACTAATACTTACTAAAGACCCATAAATCTAGCCAAGGAATAACAAGCACAAACCCTACATTCGGTATTGTGATTCTTTTGTTATTTTTACTATTTTTCTAAACTTTTTCCAAGTGCTAAACTTTTTGACAAAGCTCCTAAACTAAGGTGCTTCACCTACTCGCTTAAGCTAATAGCTTTACATATTAGATTGAGTTGCTTGCTTATCCAACTAGCTTAAACATCTAGCTTAACCACCTTGCTTAATCTAGTTGCTCACTCACCTATTAGCTTACTAAAGCACCAATAGGAGATTAACACATGTTAAGCTACTTTTGGGCAATTTTTCATTCTCTCTCTTCACCAACTCAGGCCACGTGTTGAAGATGGGATTGAGGGGCATGAGCGTCCAAGGGAATGAAAAATCAAGCTAGGAAGCATGTCATACTCGAAAGGTTCCATTTGGTGCTACCTAATTATGCCATGTGTAATCCATTGATTGGTTATTTCACTTGGAAGCTCTCTCACTCCATTGGACCATGTGCCAAGCTTCTACACATGCTAAAAAAGATGTAACAAAAGAGAGAAGAGGCAGAAACAAACCATTTTGACATAAGTTGCACTTGTATTCATACTACTTTTGCATAGTTAGCGTCCAGGACAATTCTAGAGTGCAATCCTTCAATGGTTGCATTAAATAAAACCCATTACTTTTGACTGGTCACAAAAAAACTAATTGCCTTTTTTTTGTCCCCTCCTCATCCCCAGCCTGCACATAAAAGTTTCTTCCCCTTTCAAAGTTAAACACATCAGGTTGTCTTCTCCCCTGTTATGAACAAGCGAAGTTAGTGGCGAAGGAAAAAAAACATTTCGGCTTCTTCCATCTTCTTCTAACGGTAAGCCTCCAAAGTCGTCTAGAAATTATTTTTTTTCTGGTCTTCCATTTGCTCCACAACCAGCCGGACCAGACATTTCATCTTAAACAAACCCCAATATTTTGCGACTTCTGTGACGGTTTCATCTGTATTATTTTGTGTTCATTTTTGTTAAATTTTTTCTCTTCTCCCATTTCTTTCTCCCGGTTCATCATGAAATGATTTTTTAAAATTTTGTTTTTTCTCTTCTCCCCTCCTCTTCTCTTGTCAGCCGATTGGGGTTTGGTTCAAACTTTTTTCCTCTTTTCCCCTATTCTTCCGTCTTGTTGGCAATGCTCAGGGAAATTTAGTATAATTTATTGTTACAAGTTTGCACTGAAAAAGTTAAGTCAATATTCCAATTTGATTAAAAAGCATGTAAATTTTTATTATTTCATAAGTGCTTGATGAATTTATAATTGATAGTTTGTGATTTTATAATGCATAATAGGTTGGCAAAGCTGTTTATCATACTCAAATCTCGGCTGCAATACATTGCCCTTCTCTAATCATGGAGGGTGAATGTAAGTACTATGATAATATGTGATTGTATTTGTAATTTTAAGTACATTGAGTGTTCATGGGTTTATTTCGATGCCATATGATGTTGTTTGTATGATAAAGGGTTAAATGTGGGTGGTATATGTTTAGTTGTTGCCCTTTAGAGATTGACAATGTAGAAAGTTTGGTATATGGTATGCATAGATTTTAGATAGATTTTAAAGAGTTATCCTTCTCTTTACACAGGTTATCCCGCATATAAATACGGGGTCAAAGGAAAAACATCATTTAGTGTCTGCCTTTTACCCCGTACAAAGTATACGGTAGCCCCGTGGATACAGCAGAGTACAATTATAACTAGCGGATGAAGCCTTTTACCCCGTGTGTATAACGAAGCACCCCGCATATTAGTATGGGGGCAAAGGCAAGTGCATGTTTGGTGTCACTGCCATATGTCCCGTATATTGTAAGCGGGGCCCCGGAGATTAACCGGGGTACTTTTTTAAAGATCCAATCAAGCTTTACCCTTTGTGCTCGACGGGGTACCCTGCTCTGGTAGACGGGGGAAAATGCAAGCAAAAATTTGGCGTCACTGCCATTTGTTCGCACATGGGACATGGGAGACCCGGGGATAATCTGGGTTCATTTCATGAAAACCCATTACAGATAAACCCCGTGTTGTACATAGGGTACCCCGCACTAGTATATTTTATATATGTTTTATAGTTTTACCTCTTTGTTTCAAATTTCCTTTCTTGTATGAAATCTTGTTGTATAACTCATTCGTGATATTTATGATGAAACAACATCAAGACCAGGGAAGGATAATATCCATTCAAAAAAATGGTCTGCGAATGGATAGTTTAATTATTAGTGAGTATCTATTTCAAATTGTTTGATAGATAAAGTAATTTTATTAATGCCATGTGGAAAAAAAGGTATTACTGATTGTAAATTTATATTTCATTATAATTTATTTTGTTGCAGTAACAACGAGGTTGAACTCCGCAAGAAAAATTGTGATTTTAAAGTTAATGCCGATGTAAGAAGAACAATTTATTGTCTGTGAGTAGTAGTTACATGAGAGAAAAAAATATAAAGCTGAGGTTTTTCTATGTTTAGGTTATGATAGAATGGGCTAAGGAATAGAAATACCTTGATCTTGAAGATAAAGCAAAATACGAAGGGGTTTGGTTTTGTTAGTAGATGTACTTCTGAAATACTATGGAGCATTGCAGAAGCTTTCAGCGAAGCTCAAAAGAAGGCAATAAATGAATTAGGTTTTGGTTCTTTCATAAGTCAGAAAATGTGTGGGATAAAGAAGCAACTGGTGTCGTGGCTGGTGGATCAATTCGATCTAATTTCTTGTACACTCACGCTCCACGGAGTGCATTACACAATAGGTGTCCACGATATGGAACGACTACTGGGATTGGTTGATCATCACGGTGAAGTTGATGACACATTCTATATGGAAGACATTGAGGTGCTGAAAAGGAAATACGGCACACTCGAAGCAGGCATATCGATTGTTGATTTGCACGCTCTATTATTCAAATATCGTGAACCTAGCGATGATTTCAAGGTGGTATTCATGCTCTTTCTTATGGGGACAGTTCTAAGTCCTAACTCAAGAATGTACATAAAAACAAGCGATATTGGGTGAGTGACGAAGCCCAAACTGATTAGTAAGCAGAAATGGGCACTGTTTTCATTCAATGGGTTCATTGACCGGCTGAGGAAGTATAAGGAGCGCGATCTACTCTATATTCCTGGATGCTTCCTAATTTTACAGGTAAATCATCTATAATTGCCTTTATTACTCAATTTTGCTAACCTATTTATCGGTACTTCATTTTTATTCCATGTCATACAACTTTTTTACCTGTGTTTGTCTTTGAATGCGAAGAGATTCTTCGAAAGATCGTTGACGCCCATTACTGCTTGGGGAGAGTTTGAGATGAAGCGATTCATGAAGACATTCACCCAAAATGGAGGTTTCCTCTTTGACACGGTAAATTTAGTAAATATTCAGCATGTTCATGTGTTTTTCTAAATTTGTGCATATTAGTCCACCACGCATAGTCTGACTTTTGACCCCGTTGTCGCTTAAAAATCAACTGTGTGTATTATAGGTTATGTAGGGTGAAGCATCAACATTGAACCAAGCTAGGAGAGGAGTACCCGCCCAGGAGAATGATGATATGAAAGATATCAAAACATCTATAAAGGACATTCAAAAAGACGTTGCTGTTTTGAATGGGAAAGTGACAGATTCGGACGATAACTATCGGAAATTCAAGGTAAATGTCACAAATCACCTTGCAACCATTTCAGACACTATGACACAGTTGAAGAAAGTAGTTGAAAAGCTGACTGCGAATGCCTCAAATCTGGATACCAAATATGACAAGGTCAGGATTGGTAAACGAAAGAGTAAGAATAAAGAACCAGTGCGAGCGGGCCAACGTGAGACGAGAAAGAAGGAGTCCTCACTCGTAGTGGTTTCCATAGAGGAAGAAATTGCATAGAAGAAAAATGCGGACAATGATTCGTCCTCATTTGCTACCTCACACTTTGCCAAGCATTTGGATACGTTGGTGAAAGAGCTACAACCTGATGTTGTAAGAAAATTTGGCATTTGTTATTTATTGCTTTGTTTTCCATTTCTGCTGCATAAGCTTCATTCAATGTAATGAGACTCTAACTTCGGCATTATATGTTTTCAGGGTAAGATTGGCTCTTCCAATGCGCCAACATAGTGTCTTGTGGGTACACGGGCTGCAACACTTGGTCGTTGCATGCTAGTGAAGGATGACGCTGTTAAAAAGAGTGAAGTTCAAAAAATCATCCTTCACTCTTCCGATTTTATTAGCGTGGGTCCATTTTGTGTCCAAAAAATGATCTCGCCAGCCAATGTTAAGTTGTTGGACTAGATTTTTGACTCTACGCTTGATCCAGAGTAAGTACATTCGCTATCCTTCGAATGAGGCTAATTATTTACGTGTGCATTGTGTTTTCTAAAATAATGGTCATCAAAACGTTGAAATTTTTTGGGTGTTTTGTTAGGGAAATGCTGGTGCAAACCACATAGAATTTCTATACTCGCCATGCAATTATGTCCTTACATCTTTCGACGTGGCTGAATGACGATGTGAGTTATTGATCAGTTCCGAGTTAGTTTCATCCACTGTTCACGTACCATAAGTGTCTTACCAACATTTGGTTGATTGTGCAGGTCATATCATTAGTGACAGACATGCTAACCCACCAGCAATGCTGATTGTAGCAGATGAAGCTAGGAAATTGTTTTTGCCAAATTACTTCCAAGTCCGTACTTGGAATATAGATATCGTTTTCTGAATTTGTTTAGCCACAGATCGTTGCTATAAATCCTTTGACTGTACGTTTGTTTGTTTTGCATTAGCTAGCAACAAGCATTAATGAATGATAGGGACATGGCCACCTTTGACAGAAAAGGGAAATTTAGGCATATGTACATGGGGAAGCTTCATTGCTGTGAAAATGTGAGTAATGCTTCAACCATATTATTCTTCATTACAATCAGGTATTGAATGTTAATGTGCATGATAATTGTGTATAATGGTTGAACTCGCTGTCAATATTTTACAGATATTCATTCCTCTGCATGATCCACATGGTCACTGGTATCTAGTGGTTGTATGTGTGCCCGAAAAAGTTGTGAGATATGGGATCCCCTCCCAAGCCCAAGGAGAACCATCATCTGAGAAGAATTGGCACACTCCATTGTAAGTTGATTGTCTTATCCTTAGTAAATTGTTGAAATTTATTTCAAAAAAGTGCATTTATGATTTCGCCTAACGTAAAACTAATGTGTTGCAGATGCGTTCTTTGGATTTTCTCTTCGCTGATGAAGTCCAACAACTTTTCAATCAAAAAAACTTCTTCGCTTCTCTTACTGTGCCTTACCCAGAAACTCGGGGAGAACAACCAAATGGCCATGACTGTGGGCTGTATGTCATCAAGTACATGCAGCAGACAGAACAACGCTAAGTAACCGACAGCCCCATGAATTCAATATCTAATTTTTCTATATATTCTCATTATTTGCAATTTCTATGTTTGAATTTTTTTTGGTCCTATATATATAACCGTATTGGGCAAGCTGTGACATACTATCTTGACTTTTGCAGTTTAACTCCTAAATGGAGAGAGCTTATACTGCATTGGGCCTAATCGAGAATGGTCATAATACCGAAGAGGCTCGACTGTATCAAAAAACAATTGCATATGATGAAGAGTGTTCGGTGGTTGCTACCAAATCACCCCACAAGCGTGCAAAAATAACTCCTCCTCCATCTCGAAGGGCACAACGGGCAAAAGCGAGCTAGAGGAAAAATAGATAACTTGGGAGTATCTTCTGTTTTTGTGATTTTGTTGTGAATACACATGATTAGAATGCTAGTTTAGGGTTTAGATAAATTCCTATGGTGTTTTCAGATTTATTTTAAATCCGTACCAATTTAGGGTAAATACTATATAGTATCTCTTGTGTTATATTATTTAGAGTTTACCATGTTACAGTCCGTTTGTAAACATGTATAAGCGGGTTAAGTTTTTGACAATTAATACGATGGATGCTGTGAAGCACTAATAAAGTTTTACAGTTGCCCATTAATACATCAATTTAGTATTTCCGTCAAGAGTTTAAGTATTTCTATTCAATGCCATGTACAACTTTACGTACATGGTAAATATTTGGGTAGTTGAATTCATATATTGTCTTTCTGTCATTCCAAAGTTCAAACTTACTAATAAACCTAAACTTGCCATTATTGTCTCCATGAATCGTCCTGTGTTGCGTTGTCTATACTTGGGTTAATTTGAAATGTTTCTTTAGACGTAAGGTCATTACATATTGTCTCCCACCCACCAGTGTGCCATAACTCATGTTCAATGAAGTCCACTATCCTTGACGACTCCCAACCAATCTCAGCCGCACAATCATTTAATGTAACACTGTTGGATGCGTTTACGTCTCCGCCATTGTCATAACGTGCTTTTTTTAAACAAGTCCACTTCGTGTGACCAACCAGTTTTCATTGACTGCATCGTCGTTCTTTTGCCTCCTTTGTCCCAGCAGCTATTCCACCTTTGGTCTTCACTACAATTGGATCTCTTAAAATGTTGTGTTTTCCTTTCCTATCTCCAATTGTCAATTCCGTTTCGTTAAGGACCCTCGCAACTTCTTCCAATCGAGCTTCCAAATTAAACATTTCTCTTTTGGTCACTTCGTATCCTTATTCTATTTTTGATCCAAACAAACAAATCTTGTTGGTAATTACACTTAAGGAGGCATACCGAAGTGATGTTGTTGCCTCATTTGATAATTCACCAACACCGCACAGTTGTTTTGTTCCCTCGATCTTTGTGTCATTTCTCTATCGATGTATAATCCACGATTCAGAAATTTTATCAAGATGATCCTGCTTCATGATTTACAGTGAATGACTACATGGAATGCCAACATTGTCAAAGATGTTGCATGAACATTGTATATGGTTATGGTCAACATAGTAAGTGACACTCCATTTGGACTAAGGTTCTCTAAACTTAGTCAAGCTGTACATTCTTCTGTCTCGATATTCGATGCAATTGTTTTTTATCAACAATGTCTCATCCTGTAGCTGGAGCTGCACTTTCTTATAAACTTTCCTTGTGTATACTTCTCCTGCATGTTTCTCATAATGTTTGAGGTGTGTAATAGGCATTGGAATTGTTTATTTACTCTTAACATCATCGTGCACCTCCTTGTTCCGCACATGTGATATTGCCCGATTTACTTGCATTATGAAATTATACAATTTGAATATGCCTTTTTGTCCACCATTCAAAACCATCAAGTTTGGAACTTTTCCAAACTGTACTCGCTCATCATGCAATCGGTGAACGCTCGTACCTTATCTAGATCATGTAAATTTGCTTGAGCATTTCTCTCTGTGTGTCATGTACACAGTCTGTGGTTCGAGTGCGGAAAAATGTCTTGAATTCCTTTTTTCATTGCCTTATCTCCATTAGTCACCACTGAAATCGGATACTTATTATACATAGCTTGGAGGAACATGTTCAGTACCCATGTATACGTTTCTACCGATTCATCAACTAACAATGCCATTCCAAATATGCATGTCCTGCTATGATGGTTTACACCCACTATTATCACTAATGGCTTCCCATACGTGTTAGTTTTGTCCGTTGCATCGAATTCCATCACATCCCCAAAACAACGGTAATCAAACTGAGATATTGAGTCCGCCGAAAAAATGTTTGACAGTCTATTTTCTGAGTCAATTGTATAGTCAAAGAATAGATCCGGATCTATCACCTTCTTAGTGAGAAAGTGGGCGATCAAACTTTCTGCATCTGTTTCTTGTATACCGTCATTACAGTCAGTTGTAAATTGATTGTGCAAATCTTTCAAATTGAACCCCACACGATCATATCCACCAGCTCTATCCACCATGTCGTCCATTATTTTAGATATTCCAATGCCAACATCGTGCATGCATCTGGCTTCTTCAAGATAAGGATCTTCAATTGATCGTTTGGATCGAATGCATTGTATTTGGTTCCCATGTAGCAACGGATGAGAATGGCCATGTACAAATTTAGTCATTATCCAATTGCCTTTTGACCTATTTTTAATCACACCAAATAAAGCTGGACACCCTAATAGGCATAAAATGTTAATGTTTTTATGCCACTTTTGATATTGAATTTAAGCTAGTTTATGATTAATTGTTAATGAAGAATACTTAAATATTGTACTTTTCTATTTTTCAGTAAAAGAAAGACAAAGGCTGTAATTACCGTATTTCTGCGCAACCTTTACTGAGAAAATCATATCTGGAGCCATGCTTAGAATTTTGGTACAATTCCAGTTGCTAATGATTAATGATTCAATATTATTCAATTATGAAAAGTTTCATTGCAAATGGTTTGGCCAATAAGTGCCAGTTTGATTTACAAATTCAACAAATTCATCAGTTGCGGCAGATTTACACTATCTTGGGACAATGAGGATTTGAGTGTCTTCCTGATGTCCAATTTGTGCAATAAATATATTCTAAGAAAGCTAAGACACAGACCTAATGTTTACAACAAAAATCACTGGATTCAGAGTTCATTTGGTCACCCAAAGTGTACTTGAAATTTTTTTGACAGTTATTGAAGATAAAAAAGGAAAGTTTTATGCTTACTAAGACTACCATTCTGATTGGACTGCCATGTCACCACACATCAGCCATGTTTCCAAATTTGCCACATCATATGAAAAATGGAAGGTCAGATTATTCTAATTATATTAATTGGAATAATATCTAGTCTAAAAGGAATTAGAGTTGCATATTAATTTGATTCCTAGCAAGATAAGGAAAGTATCTCTATCCCTAGTGTGAACATGAGACACAAATACATCTTTATCCTTGAGGTGGCCGGCCATATAGAGAATTTAGGGGAGTTTGAGATCATGTAATATTATATCTCCTATATTCTCTAGGTTTTAGAGACACCATAGGGTTAAACTACTCTTAAACCTCTCCTATAAATAAATTGCTACCTTGAGAGTGAGGAGAATCATCCTTTACACCACACATCCCTCACGGCTACAGCAGCCTTGTTCCCTCTCCAGCCGCACCTTTCCCTTTTCTTTTCTTCCCCATTCTCACAGCAACATAGGTTTTTAGTAGATTTTATATTCATTTTTTAAGAGAGCAAAGTTGTGTTACACAAAGAGAAATTCAAGGAGATTCGGCTAGCCTTTGGAGAAATCAACTTGAAGCTTTGATCATTGTTTGAAGAAGCCAAGAAGAACGGATTGAAGGATCAATTCCCAGCAGTCATAAACCAGATTTGTTTTATTTTCTCTCATTTTCTTTGTTATTTAAATGATGTTGTCTCTTAGTTATTTCATGGATAATTTTGAGATGATGTGTAATTAATTTTACTATAAGGATTGTGATGTAACCCTATTACAAGTATTTAGTTTTTAATGCATATTTATTTTGATTCATGTTTTAAGGTTAATATTTCATTGTAGTTCTTAATGCTTTCCATGAAAAGGTGGATTGATTTAGTATTTATATTGACTTAGGGATAAGGAATATAAATATGGATGGGCAATGAAATACATGTTTATAGGAATATTGCATGCCTTAGTGACAACTTTAACAAGGTCTTATTGGGTTTGCATGTCTTAGGACTTAAATTTCCGTATTTACATTAGGGATAATTAAATACGTTGTGCTTGCTAGATTAGAATGCATTGAGGGATCAACTTCTAGTCATTTGTGGTTAAAGGGGGGTTAATCTATGAATCTATTTTGCATTAGAACTAAATATGAGTAATATTGGTGAAATCATGATCCTTGTTCTTTAAAATCTGTGAAATCTTACTTGCTGCCTTTCTTTCGATTTTTATTATTGCTTTCTTTTTAATTAAATGCTTGGTTACTCAACAAACAAACTTTGAAAAACAACTCTCTTTTAATTTTCTAAGTTTAATTTACAATTGATTTAATTTATAAATAGATACGTTATTCCTCGTGGGATCGATATCAGTTTCCTTCTCAAAAGGAATTCACTTTATTACTTGTTGATTCGTACACTTGCGAGTTGATTAAAATATATCACAACACACCCTACTCGAGCTAGTGCCCTCAATCCCCTCTTCCTATCTTTCCTTTCATTTCACACGGGGCTTATATATCCTTCCTTATCACAAACCTCCTCTTAAGCAATCTGGTTTTTAGATGGTTTGTAATTACTAGTATGATGGAAGGACCAATACAAAGCAAAAAGAGTTGGAAAATAACTAGACAGAGGAAAGAGGGGAATGTTGGTGATGCATTAATGACTGTTGTTGGTAATGCTCCAAACCAAAGCTTGCTCTCACATTTATTACAAAATTTTGTATCGAGCATTTCTCATGTGGTTCACTACAATTGAACATTAGCCACAAATAGTAATTAACTGTTATTCTTCATTTATGGCACGTGAGGTACATTTCTCGGAGGCACCCCGCATACAGAAACGGGCTCCCCTTGTCAAATCCGGGGTTAACTATTGAAATCGACTCAAAATAGTTTTTTTTAACTTCAAGCGTCTTCCAAACTACCTACCCCGTGTAATGTACTGGATATCCTATGGTACTAAATGGGGTTTAAAAATTAATCTCTGTCATTGGTCCCGTATACATACGCGGGGCACCCGAAGTGTAAGCGGGTGTAATGCTCAATGGAATCATACAGATTCACCCGTGGAACGTACGGGGTACCTTGCTGTGCGAAACGGGGTTGAAGTCAATTGATTATCTTATTCTTTGTCATTTGTCTAGTATATGCACGCGGGGACTCCAAACAGGTTCACAGGGCAATTACAACCCCATTTAAAATGGAATACTACGAACGGGGCCCTCTTACACGAATACGGGATAGAAAAAAAAATTAGGGCTTCTCGTGCAATTTGGGAGGTAAAAGTCAGAGAGGAGCTATGGCAGTTGACGGTTGGTTTTTCTTCCAATCGTCGACTACAGGAACCAATAAATCTTGTTTTTCTTCATCTCCTTAACGAAAATTTCATAGTGGAACAGTTCAGACTCGGCAATTTCAACGACCACTGAATAGGGTTTGTTATTGAGGATAACGATAGGGAGGGTGAAGCAAACAACCAGTAAAGTAAAGCCGCAGCAACCGCCGCAAAAGTGGCAAAGAACCAGCACCTCCGCCGAGATTGTAGGAAGAGCTGAAACGTCAACCTGACAAACAACCATCGGTGGCAGTGTAGACCCCAACAATGACGGCTCGAGGCCACCTGGGGGCTCAACCCATGACGAGGTAACATCAAGGTCATAGCAGACATTTTCTTTAAAAATAGGATTTGCTTATTTTTTTTATCTGTTGTTTGGTTTCTGAGAAAACTTGTTGGAAAAACTATAAAATGTATTAGGATTATCCTGGGCTTGGTCTGTGCATAGCATGGGTCACCCCGGTCTATCATACGGGGTTGTTGGCATGTATCTGTTGGGGTCTTTGCCTGTTTTTTTGTAAATTCTATGCGGGGACCCCAGAGTTTTCCTATAAAGGTTGTGTTTTTCCCCTTGTGGCACACGGTATAGAACATGGGGTAAGTTGGGGTGCATTTTTTTGGCTCTCTACCAATTAGTCCCTTTAACATAACTCGGGGACCCCGGTGGTATCTTGGGGTAACATCTAGAAGGATATATTGACCTATTTTTCCCGTGTGATACACGGGGTGACCCGGTGTATAATACGGGGTAGGTTAGGGTGCGTCCTTTGGGGTCTTTGCCATTTTTCCAGTACAATTAATGCAGGGACCTAGGGTTAAAAGCGGGGTAACATCTAGAAGAATGGAATGACCTGTTGTTCCCGTGTGTAAAACGAGGCGACTCGATCTATAACATGGGGTATGTTGGGATGCGTGAGTTGGAATCTCTACCGTTAGTCCCGTAAAGACAACACAGGGACCTCGGGGTCACATTGGGGGTTGTTTCTCAGTATATTATTACTTATGTACCCCATGTTCCACATGGGTCACCTTGAAATATAACACAGGGTAAATTGGAAAGGGGCCATATGGGAGGCCTATGGCTTTTGTCCTCTTTTCTTTCATGACATACATTGTGACTGAATTACTTATAGATTTTTTAAGATTAAAATATTTTGACATTGAGGCTAGGTGTTTATGTACGTTTGACATTCAATGTTGTTGTGTTAACATGATAGCCCATTTGTTCAAAGGCCTATTTTTAAGGATGGCGAGGTCTGGACACAAAATTTATCATCATATGCACATACGTTCTAGGCTATTGAAAAGATAAAGAGCAAGCTTACAGTTGTGCAGCTGCAGGAGTTTGCCAAAACATGTTTCGGCCATTTCATTGATATGCAGAAGATCGTGTACCAAGGCCAATTAATACACCACTTAGGGCTGAAAAAGGTGGAGTCAGATAACATGGATGTACTAGAGTTCAACATTTGTAGAACTGGTGTACGGTTCACTAAGAGAGATTTTGCCTTAGTCATGGGGTTATGGTGCAACACCGACATTGTGGACCACAATGATGAAATGCTGACCATTGCATCATGAACAATACGAGAGAAGTACTTAGACAACTCGAGGTCCATCAAGATTGAGAGATTGTAGAAATGTTTTGAGGCTGCACAGTTTGGTACGTTAACCATGGATGCTGCGAAGATGGTGCTACTATATTTACTGTACTTGGAACTTTTAGGCGTGTCGCGTAAAACTTTAATTCCTCACAAATTTGCTATACTCTTCGAAGATTTAGCTAAATTCAATAGCTATCCATGGGGGACATTTCTATACAACGAGACTGTTAAAGCGCTGCATAGGTTCTTCACCTGGCCACCTCCTGACGAAGTGCGAAATGCATTTGGCAGCCACAACATAAAAGGATTCCTTCTAGCATTTCAGGTGAAATACTATGACCTAGCGTGTTTCGGTACGCCCGTATATACTTATATACATAAACATATATATCATATATCAATTGGATCTGGTATATACTTACCACTATATCTAACGTTGTTGTAAATATTTACTCTTAATATTTGGCTAATGTTGTAGGTGTGGGCTTATGAGAGTATCCCCAAGCTAGGAGATGACAGTACTGCATGTAGGATTTCCCAATCAGTGCCTCATCTTGTGGGGTGGAAGGCAACGAGCCACCCGACTTACGAAGGCCTTAAATATGCAATATTTGATAAGAAAAATGTAGGGTTCATTTAACACAAAACATTTGAATGCCCATATAGTGTTCATACTCCACATCCATTAACCATGTTATTATTAATTTTTGGTGCATCTTGAAGTGCATTGGACATTGTGTCCAAGGGAGGATGAAATGAGCCAAGCATATATGACCGTAATTGCTAACAGTCATCGCAAACGTAGATGCCGATTTCCACCGATTGTGGAAGAATTTGAGGAGACAGCACCAGAAAGTGCAGCAGCACCTTCCACACATGCAGTCAGTGTGCAACCACGCCCATCCACCAACGATCGCAGTGACAACATGGTAAGTCTTGGTAAACCATAAACACAAACTCAATTTTATTGGTGATTTATTGCAGCTGAAGGGTGAGTTGACAAAATTTCATTTTGTCGGGGTCATGTGGCAGATGGAAACAATCCTTACACAACTTGACAGAGTGGATAAAAATGTTGACTGCATTGGTCTTCACCAATCGGCGGTTGAACAGCGTCAAGATGTATTCAGTAGCCGTATTGAGGCAATATAGGGTCAGATGAATGACATAAATAGCAAGCTTAATGCTATTCTTGAAAAACTAAGCGGTCAGGTACTTTTCCCTAAAAATGTTTACGCTTTGAGTATTAACATAAAATTTGTTTTTCTTAAATTGTCTTTTATGTGTCGCAGGCGATGCCATGGGAGACGTTATCGCCTCGTGATCCTACACCACCATCTGCGCATGATACATCATAGGGTGTGGATCAATCTCAGCATGATCCAGACTTCGATGTGGTACCTCGAGGTTTACTCGCTGCGATCAATGATGATCAGTCGGGGCAATTTGAGACTCCGTTGCTCGTCAATCAACCTTCTTATGTGTTACAGTCGCAAGATGTGATATGATCGAGGATCATGACATGTCGACGCCGACCACAGTCATTACTCCAATTGGTATTGATTTGCATATACATATTGATGATGATCGCGATTGGACAGTGTTAACTGATAACAGTGCAATTGATATGCAAAAGCAGAAAGAATGCATGCCATTTCAGATTTGGGCAACCAATGATGTCTAGGACTTGGGGCAGTTTATGGGGCTTGTTAGTTGAGCAGGACGCGAATACAAACCATATGACATTATGAAGAGTCCATGGGTGGATCGAATGGCACATTGGAAAGCAACTAAGAAATGGAACCCGATGTACAAGCCTATAGACGAGGAGCTCATTGCCTTCCATGATTGGTACTTGATGAGCAAGCCGATGACAACAGCTGATATAGAATATGGTAAAGTCCCAAAGACCTTCTTTTATGGAATTTTTCGGCCTGGAGGTTCGCTTCAACCTCACGTGATTTTGATGCCATTGTTAATCCATTATATTTAACAAAAATGGTAAAAGTGGTTAATTTAAATTCATAAGCATTTTGATGTAACTGTGGACGTGCAGCACATTGACGCATGCCTATTCCACATTAGAAAGAGGATGTACATGGCCCCAAAGGCATTTTTAAAGCATTGTGCAATTTTGGATTGAATGCTGTGGGTGAGTTGTGTACTGTCCTTCACCGCTTATGAAATTAGTGTTCAAAAAATCATCTTACAGTCCTACTAATCATATTTTCCCCTATATTTGCAGCAAGCTATGTTTATACGCCACAAAGATAAATCGATTCACTATTGGAGATTAAGGCTGCCAACATATTTTGTCAGGCATTCAAGGGTAAATATCCTATAGACGGTCGACAGTGGTGGACATGTGACTATGTAAGAATGTTTTTGTATTTTAGTAATTGATACCATTGGAAACTTATAGCTATCCATGTGGCATGCACATTGTGTTTACGAACATGAAAACCAAAATTGTAGTTGCTAATGCCAGTTAACAATGGCAACAAACACTTGCTCATTGCACATGTCGACATAACTAAGAAGCATGTAGACCTGTAAGATCCATCTGTGAAGAATACAACATCTCATTTCCAGGAGGAAAATGCCCCAAGTATATGCCATTTGATACAAAAAATATTGCATGTTTTTGAAATTTACAAACACCGACGGGAAATCACAGATAGTTTAGAGTTGTATACGATTAGAAGGATAGATGACATATTTGCCCAACAATCAGTGAGGTACGATATATGCGGGTTGTCATTTAAAATTGTAAATACAAGTTTCCAAGGCAACTGTATAGTGCGTATGTTTGTTAAACTTGTCTGTGACATAATAAATATGTGGTTTTCATGTAGTGAGGATTGCGGGATATTTTCTTTGAGATGGATTGAAAACAAATCCGGTGGACTACTAGTCAATATTGTGGAAAAAAGTATTACTGCCATGAGAAAAAAAATATGCGGTAGGGTTGTTCCATCGAATCTTCAAGATGTAATGTATGATAATTATGCAACATTTTAATATTGTTGTATATTGTAATACAACATGGTTGTATGTTTAATTATAATATTTAGTTATTTTTAAACAGTGCAACCTATTTGTACATAATATATACATATCGAGTTTATAATTATGTACCAAAAAATCAATTTTTCTTTACCATATAAATGGTGGAACTTCAAAATCAATGAAATCGTGTCCCAAATAACTACGAATTATGTATCCAAATATCAAATATTACCTTTGAACTTCAAATATATTACATCAAATATATTATAAGTATGTATCCAAAAATCTAATGCTACAATTAATTATGCAACTTGCAACAAAAAAGTCAACATTCTCTTCAATTTATTTTACTAACATTGAGAACAAATAAGACCACCACCAACAAATATAACATCTTCCTTAATGAACAATATAGATAATATTGATTCTAGCATTTATCTATGGCAAAATTAATCCCTTAAAATATTTTCCTAGTTGCCACCATTCATATAAAATTTATTCTACATTTGTTCTATTGAAATATTATGATACAATGGAAGAATATGTGAGTACAATTATACTAAAATTAAGTATCATCAAATCATAATGAGTATTATGATTCATAATGAAGTACCATAGTCCATTACGTCCATTTTGAAGTATTGTGGACCATGAAGGATCACATTGGATTATAACAGAGTATTATTTATCCATGTCAGAGTAATATTTTACCATTTTGAGTATTATCAAATATAATAAGGTACTATTTGTCCATCATACAGTAATATCATCCATATACGAGTGCTATTTTCCTTATCGAGTACGACTGGCCATAATGAAAAACAATAGTTCTAATAAAGTCATGTCCTAGCATAACGGAGTACTATTGCAAATTTGATCATAATAGGGTAAACATATAACCATAATATAGTATATATTACCAAAATAGAGTATTATGATTCATATCAAAGTAACATTGACTTTTATTTTTTACATTGTCCATAATATGTCACATTTGACCATAAGGAGATAATTTAATACCATAGTGAAATACTATGGTTCCTATAGAAGTGACAATGTCCTTTAACGAGTAATATTGACCATATTTGATCATATTTTGTCTATTTTACAATAATTTTAATCCATTACGAAGTAATGTTGACTTTTATTTTTCACATTGTTTATAATATGTCACATTTCACCATAAGGAGATAACAGAATACCATAGTGGAGTATTATTGTCTGTAGAGAAGTGACATTGTCCTTTAATGAGTAATATTAGCAAAAATGGATCATATTTATCCATTTAATAATACCTTCAATCCATTATGAAGTAACGTTGTACATTTAATTTTTTTTAAATAAAATTTAAATGTACATTTTCATTACTACCCCGCTTCAATGAGTCCGAGGACCTCGCTTGTGGATACAGGTTTTTTTTTTTTTTCAATTAAAGTCAAGTTTTCAGCTATGTGGCACGTTTTCATCCATTGATTTGTTATAAAAATGGAAAAGTCTTGCTTCGAGATTTGTGAAATCAGATTTCCTTTTTTCCTGCCTTTTTTTGTCCATTTTTTTCCTTTGAAATAGACAATTGGTTTCATCTTTTTATTACTTTTTGCCCATGCCATGTGTCACTCAATGGCATGAGTCTCTTCCCTTTAACCCTTTTTGAAGGGTTGTACTCTAAAATTGTCCTAGCCTCCAAGAAAGCCTCCTTCATTGCACCACCATGTCAGGTCATTTTAGTCACCTCATGAGGCTATTTCTAGTTATATGTAAGTATACATGATGGAGAATCAACCTGTAAATCTGTAGCACTCACTGCCATCATTAGACTAAAATTAGACGCCTACACTTCAAGAGCAAGCAATCCAGTACAATTGGAGCTCACAGGCAATTTGGCATCATTTCACCTATTTTTATTGAGCTAAAAAATATATTAAAACTCATGGATACATTACACTTAACTATGATTTGAAATGTACAATTTTAGCCCAAGGAAAGTTATGCAGCTATAAATAGGGCCTTACAAACATTGAGTTTGCAAGAAAGAAGCCTAGTTAAGCTTCAAAGAAAATCTGGTAACTTGCATTGCTTTTTACTCTATATAAATAAACTTTCCTTTCAAGTTTATTTTCGTCTACTATTATTTGAGTGGCTTAAGAATTCAGCAAGCCAAGAACCATAAAATTTCATATCTGTTTTCCCTTTCTATGTTTCAATGCAAAATCAGTGCTCATAGAAAACATATAGCCGAGTGATACCTATCATTTTCTATCAAATTTCAGTTTAGTATCCTAATTTTTGGTACTAAACATGCCCTTGATTCATTGAGAATCAAGAATATCATTATCATAACATCATACCCTTGATTCATTTAGTTTCAAAGATATTATACCCTTGGTTCATTGAGATCCAAGAAGATTAAGCCTCAGTTTTAGATTTATCAAAAATCAACTTTACCACTTCTACAATATCTTTTCATATTTTCATTGTACCAACACAAAAGATTTTAAGTGACCGCTTACTGTTCCCCCGTGATAGAAAACTGGCATTGTACGACTGCATCACTTGGTCACAAATATTAATGCAAGTTTTGACATACCGGTCAGTCATAGCCGACAAGGCTTCAGCAACGAAATTTGATCTGTCACAGATGAACCATCAGTGACGGTTTTGTGACAACATGCCGTCACGGTAAGTTAAGTGTGACAAAAATTAATTTGACCCAAAATGTTTTTTAATAAGACATTCTCCGTCACAATATAACATTTGTGACGGTAAACCGTCACATTAAACATACTGTGACAATCTATATACCGTCACTTGTGAAAACAGTGATGTAATGCATTGATTTCGTGTCCGGTATGAGCCATCACAATATAACATTTGTGACGGTAGGCCGTCACATTAAATATATTGTGATAATCTATATACTGTCACAATAGGCATTTTTTAATTTTTTTTCCTGCTACATTTTTTTAATTAGTTTTTATTTCAGTAATTTTTTTCTCACCCATTTAATGTTAATATGGTGTCTCTTCCATACAAACAGAGCCCATTGAATATGATAAGTAAATAGTACAATTCAAATAGAATAAGTTGTCAAACAACACTTTGAAATTCATTTAACATTAAGACATTTGATATAAAGGGCTTAAAAATTCTTCATTGAAGCACTTGTCCTATTACATGCTTGATTTCCAATACAAGGCCAAAAAAAAAAACATTTATCATGCCCACGACAAACAAGGCAAAGCCAATAACCAAGAGCTTTGAATCAACTAACCTATTCCCTTAATTATACTCAAGATCTTTATCTTTTTCTCCTCCTTTATGCCCTCTTCCTCTAGAAAGTTCTCAACGATTCTATCTTGAGAAAGATCTTTACATGTCAAAATAATAGTACATAAATCAATGCATAACAAAGAATAGATGATGAAACAATCCAAATGAATTTAGCAACTTCGACAGACATAACAAAAATTCTTTGAAGCAACACAAACAGCAAAGCTAATTAATAAAAACAGAGTTACATAAAGACGATTTTGCTCCATGTGGAGCATACACAAATCATCAAATATAAGTGTTTACAGATCATGCAAACGTAGTATATAAACCTTAGTAGCAGATAAATAGGATACACAACCCAAAAAATTTTAAACCACAAACATGTCATGGAGCATTAATGCAACAAAAATAAATAAAACATCAAGAAGCTTTATATATTCTATTTCAAATTCAAGGTAAAGCACTTTGCAGCAGCAGCATATTGAAAACTGTGTGCATTGCTTCCAATAATTAAGCATGAAGAGAAAAGACAAACCTCAGGTATTTGTAGTCTCCTGAAATAATGGCACAAGAACTAAAATCATAAGTAGTTTTTATAGGAAATAATGCAAATATATTGTGATTTGAATGTGAGTTTAGAGTGTTAAAGTGCATGTGCAAGATGCCAAAGCAATAATCAATAGCCAGACTTTGAAAAATATGAAGAAATTATATTTGTATAAGCATGTACATAAAATTGCATCAAGTTCAAGTTTCCATAAAGGGAGTCAAAATTCAGTGATTACAGAATCTTTTCAACAGAAAGAGGTAAAGTAAACTTACCATCTCAAAAAAAGTTACAAATAACTAAGATACCCCTTCAACAGTCCTACACTTAAAAATAAAAAAAACCTAAATGCTCTTTCATGACATTAGTTGATGCAATTACTATTAAAGATTTTAGAACCTCCAAACAGAAAAATAATGAATTAAGGATTATCTTCTGTCTAACATATAACATCTGGAATTTTCAATTTGGACTGCCAAAATTGGAAACAATAAGGAATTCAGTGAAAATCTTAGGACATTTTCCTTTTCTGAAGAGAAGACCAACTAAAACCTAATCACTGAAATTCTAGATTGGATGGGAGGATGAAGTCTACAAACAATATCATCAAATGAAACTTATAACATATATTATTACCCCTTCTCCATTACACTATGAAAGCTTGGGACTTTGCACATTCCACATACAAAATTAATATTATATAAGCACTTCTATAGGCTACAACTGTAGGGCCATTGACCTTCCTAAAAGAAATTCCAAACAAATCCAAATGAAATCTTCTCACACAAATTAAAATGCATAATATAAGAAGGCTGCGTTACTAGAAACATTTTAAATACAGTCCTACCATTCAGCATATATTCCTCAAGTGGCCACTTGTACATATTGGTTGATAGACCAGAGCTATGAACCCAAACTAAATATAGTTCTCCATATTCTATAGAAAGGAAAATACTAACAAATGCTTTTGCGATTTCAAAAGACAGAAGCACTATTTTTCAAGAATACAAAATTTAAAGTAATGGATTCTTGAACCATGTTTAATTTATGTAGCAAAATATATTCTCAACATGTTAATCTCAAAAGAACTTCATATCATCATAACTGATCATGTGCACCAACACACCCTGTCAAGGCTTTTAAGCAATTGGTTCATTCTCCCTTCTTTTCTCCACCTTCTCCATGCCTCTCACACTCATTTTCCTCCACACAGCAGCAAAATACTTCCATAAATACCCAATACTAGCAGCCAACATCTCCCTACACACATAAACCCTAGTGTGCGAAATCACCACCACCACTGTAGATCCATTGCCGACAATTCAAGCCACCATTCCACACCATCTTTCCTTTATCTCTTTCCACCATTTTCTCCATAATTTAGACTTCATAGCAAAACCACCAAAAAACCTTTTTTCCTCCATACTAAGCACATAGCAAAGGACACACAAGCACTCCAAGCCATGCACATCACTCCATTACCATCTCTATTGTCGCACCTCTGATTGAGCACTTAAGATTGATTATAATTTTTTTTCCAAGTATATGAATGGCATCAAGTAATAAAGTGGTCTTCAAAATCAAGACAGATGTCAAACATACATGTTCTAGTCTTAATTACTTGAAAACTAAGCCTATATGCAATATTTAAGCTAGCAAACGATGTTGGACAACATAGGAATTAATTTTGGTGAATTAAAATGGCTATAAATCTAAAGAAAATAACAAGAACAACGATGAGAAAATAAATCCAGCAATGCAATTAAACAAAGACAACCATTATATCAATAGCAATTGACACAATTTGTTACAAATATAAAGATCTAAGGAAAACAAGTAAAGAAGCAGTTATGTAGCCGTGTATATGGAGATGAATGGAGTATGCATGATTTTCTGCTGGTTGTTGATAATGATGATGACCTAATGGTGGTAGAGAATAGAGATGATGGATCAGCAATGGAGATGGATGATGGTAACTTGATCTCCTTACGTTTTTCCTTATGTAAACTTCCGCTATGGAGGTTTATGGAGAGAATGGTTGATGTTTTAAGGGCTTGAAATATGGTGGAAGAGATTATGAATAAATGGTGGAGAATGAAGGCTAGAAGTTGGGGGCAATGTTGGAGATGGATAGAGATGGGTGGTGGCTAAGTTTGATGGTGAAAGGATGATGGGGGCTATTGTAACTTAGGGTCCAAGGTGTGGTTTGCTGCTATGTGATTAAAGAAATCAATGGAGGAAAAGAAAAAGGGTGGTCGACCATGGTAGAGAGAAAAGAAGAGAGGAAACCCTAAGGCTTAGAGCCATGGAGGTGAATGTCTCTAGGATTTGTCTGAATATCATGATATATAGGAGCTAGGTTTTTGTTTTTTTGTTTTTGTTTTAAATTTGAAAATAAAAAAATCAAATCCTACAATAGCTTAAATATATTTTGGTGATTAAAAGAAGTCAAATAATCAACCTAAAATCACATGATGAAAAATAGGTTAAGTAAGGGCAAGGTAGGAAAAATTAGGAGAAAAAATAGAGCTGGCCAGTTATGGTATCAATTTACCATGTATGGTTGAATTTTTCTGCTATAAGAATCAATGAATGAGATGAAATAAGACAAAATTCATATGAGATCAAATAAGGCAAAAATATGCTCCAATTATGCTCCGAGTGTGCATGGTTGATGTGGGAGTCTTTTATTTATTTTTATGGTTTAGCTCAATAATGATGTGGCAAGATGACTTGAAATGATGTGGCAAAAATTACACACTTGGTCATTGATGATGTGGCAACCCTAATAATGAATGCTTAGGTGGCATAGTAGTTGGCAAAAACACTTTCCTTTTATATTTCCAATGTCCACCAACCAGATTAAAACCAATTTTTTTTTACCAAATCAACTAAAAAATTAGTTATTCTAGTTGGAGATGTTAGGTATATGTCTTTGATTTTTAAAGATATATAATATGCACGATTTCGGCACCAATTAGGCATTCAAAATCCAATTTTTCCTCAAGAGTGAAAATTTGTCGCAACTGCAAATTCTTCAACTTTAAAGAATATTTTGTACGAATTGGACAATCCAATTTAAATGAAATTTTGCAGAGGTGATCATTGATAAATTTATGCAATTGGGTTCACTCAAAAGTTCATCTTGTAGCTCCAGACACACTTAACCCAGTATTGGTTGCTCAAAATTTCAGCTTCTTCCAAATAATAAAAGTTTCATACTTGCCTCCACTTTTATTATTTTTGACTCTTGATCTCAATTTGATCTTCTCCCTAATATTTTAAGCTCATTTTCAATTTCCTCTACATAAAATATAATATTTGCAACTTGGTCCCTCTTTGCAAGACTTTTATGTTGTTTTCAGCAAATTTTCATTTTTATCTACAATAGGGAAAATAATAGAATTAACGCATTTCTTAACAAAATAAGCACAATCTAAAAAATGTTAAGCTAAGAAAATAGTATAGAATGATGTAAATTTTATGCTTATCAACTACCCACAAACTAACATTTGCTAGTCCCTTAGCAAATAAAAAGAAATTTAACTTTAAAAACATCCTTCCTTTTGTAACATGATCATGGGTGCCTCATTGATTGCATAATAAAGCAACTCAAAAATTAACTTTAACGTATCATTCAACTCAAACACCTTATTTTATATTCAATATATCATATTTCCAAGTGTATGTGTGAATAAGATCAACGAAATGCATTTTATGTCATGCTTGAATAAATCTACACTAAAAGATATTATAAAATTGATTATGAACTTCATATGCTAAGCATAATTGAACAACTCCACTAATGTAGACTAATGCATTACCTTGAATCAATAGCTCTTTATTGGGTTGTAATGTAAAGGTTAAAGGGTATTGGCTAAAAGAAAGAAAATGATAAAGGTGAATAAATCACAAGAAAGAAAGCTTAAACAAATTTTCAATGAATACAAATCTAATATTGGTTTATTTCCTTTCTATACAAGATATCTTTTCTACTTTCCTTCCTTTAAGCTTTACAAAATTCTTTCTCTCTCTTTTCCTTTATTTTTCTCCTTTTTTTTTATATGCAACGAATATATATATATATATATATATTTTGTTGCAATCTTTTTTTTTTCTTTCTTTTCACACCTACAAACTAATTTATATTTGAACTTGAAGAATACAAATCATGGCTACTTACACCAAATCACCACACACAAACTAATTTGTTGTAACTTCTACCACTTTCATGCTATTAAATTCATATTCAGGTCAATCAGTTCAAGGTTTATTTATAACATGTAAAGGGTAAGTAAATGATATTCATTTAAGCTCAAAGGGTAGGTAAATATGGTTTCCATGAAAAAAAAAGATCATAATGCATTTTAATGCATTATATAGGCTCAAATAGGTATTAAGGACAACATTGTGCACAAGGTGAGCTCAAAAGGCTCAAACTCAATTCAAAGATGGCCTAAATCACATTCTTGGTAATGCATCAATGTAGAATTTCGCCTCGAGTGTCAATAATGCAAAACCTAGAGTTCAATGAGTTTTTTGCACTCTAATTCATGTAAATATTCTCCATAGCAATCTAAATCATACAAACCTTTATGAATGTGCTCAAAATGTTTGGAAGAAATAACACATGAATGTATTTGAGGTATCTAAGCATACATGACACAAATCCCTCAACAAATAATCAATATATTTTCAATCATATTTATCATCATAGGCTAATAGAATTACCTAAAAAGGAACAAAACAACAAAGACAACTTAAAAATCATCACAAACACATTTATTTTTGGATTTTTTTAATAAAATAAAGCAAAACTAACGAATAAATTATAAACTAAACACTAAAATGAAATGTTAAAGAAGAAACTTCAAAAGATTGAAGTACCCACCCCAAACCTTAAGATGAACATTATCCTCAATGTCTAAAAAGAATAAGGCAATATGTAAAAATAAGAGAACAGAGAGGAAACTCCCTTAATTTGGGACAAAAAATATAGTATTATAATAGATAGTATAATTAAAATTAAAAATAAACTAATAATGAAATGAAAATTGGATTGTCTTCCAATAAGAGCTTCTTTATAATCAATAGCTTGACTTCTTTTTATTTTCAATTTTGCTCTTTGAAAAATAGGTTGGATTCTTGCAATCCACTGTCATAGTATGACTTCAATCTATGCCATTCACTGTGAATCTCCCATGACCTTGTTTTGTTATTTCAATAGCTCAACTTGTAAAAATTAGCAAAATATCATAAGGTCAATTCCATATTGACCTTTGTTTTCCCATAAATAACCTCGACCATGACTTGTAAAGTAACACACTTTGCCCAGCATGAAAGTTATTTTCTTTGATCCTCTTATCATGCCACATCTTTGTCTTCTCCGTGTATATCTTTGCAATCTCAAATGCATCCATCCTAAACTCTTCAAGCTCATGCAATTGCATCCATCTTTTATTTCCCATGGCTTGCTTGTCAAAATTTGAGAAATATTGTTGCCTAATATGCTTTATGCTCTAGCTCCATGGGAAGATGACATGCTTTGTCATATACAAGTTTGTATGGAGAAGTACCAATAGGTGTCTTGAATGCGGTCCAGTGTTCCCAACAACTTGTTGCCCAAAACTTGTTGAGACATAAATTTTATTGCTTGCAACTACACGAAGCAACAAGTAATATAATAGTTTTTGAGAAAAAAAACTGAATATTGATCCCACGAGAAATAATGTCTCTAATGTTAAATTTAATCTCAATGCTAATTAAACTTGAAAAGTAAAAGATTGATTGATTGGTTAGTTGTGTATAAAAAAAAAGCAAGTCAAATTTAAAGCAATTAAAAAGTAACGGATCAAAGTGAGCAAAGAAAGCAAAACCACCCAAACATTTGAATTGATGATAAAGCAAGGATTATGACTTCACCACTACTAGTCCTATTTAGTTTCTATGCATGATAAATTCATTAGGTGAACCTGCCCTTGACCATATGTATCTAGAAGTTAATTCCTCAATGCATTCTAATTTAGCAAGCACAAGGTATTTAATTATTCCTAATCCAAATACCGAACTTCAAGTCCTAAGACATGCAAACCTAATAAGCTATTGTTGTGAATAAGGCATACAATATTTATATTCCCATTTATTTCATTGCCCTTCTATATTATATTCCTTATTCTTAAGTCAATATAATACTAGATCTATTCACTTTCATGAAAGCATTAAGAACTACAATGAAATATTAACTATAAACATAAATTAACTAGTCATGCATTAAAAACAAATAGTCATAATAAGGCTACATCATAATCCTTAAAAAAATTTAGCTACTCCTTGTTGTGGTATATTTTAGATTAACTCCCAAGTGCATGAATCAACAAGTAATAAAGTGGATTCCTTTAAAAAGAAAACCAATATCAATCCCACGAGGAATAATGTCTCTAGTAGTACATTTAAATAAATTATTAACTAAATTAATAAAAGTATGATCCAAACTATGATCCAAGTCACAAGGTTGATTCCTCCAAGGGCTGGCCAAATTTCTCCTTGAACTAGGCTTTGTGAATCCAACTTTTCTATGTAAAAACTCTTAAGAACCAAACATAAAACCTAAGAAAACTATTGTTTCCGTGAGAATGGGGAGAAGAAAAGAAAAGAGGGGTGCGGCTGGTGATGGTTGCAACCATGTGGGCTGTGGTGAATTATGTGTGTCATGTTTGCACTAGGATTAAGGAAACATTCCTTATCTCTTTAGGAATCCAATTTGTATTCAACTCTAATTCCTTTTATTCTAGATATTATTCCAATTAAAATAATTAGAATAATCTGACCTTCCATGTGGCATTTGATGTGGCAAATTTCGTACACATGGCCGAAGTGTGATGACATGACAGTCCAATCATCAATAGCATCCTAGTAAACCAAAATACTTTCCTTTTATATCTTCCATGACCGCCAGGCAGATTCTAAGTACCGTTTGGACAACCAAATGGACTCAGAATTCATTGATTCTGGTTGAAAAAGTCATATCTATGTCTTACCTTTCTAGGAATATCTTGTTTTCACAATTTAGACATCAGGAAGACACTCAAATTCCAAATTTTTTGAGATGGTGTAAATCTGCCGCAACTGTTGGAAATATTGATTTTGTAAATGAAATTGGTACTGATTTGCCAGACCAATTGCAATGAAACTTTTTTGAATTGAATCCTAGTGAATCAAGAATCATTTGCAACTAGAATCGAACAAAACCTCAAAGTGTAGCTCCAGATATGATTTTCTCAGTAAAGATTGCACAGAAACACAGTAATTCAGGCTTTAGTCTTTCTTTTACTGAAAACAGAAAAATACAGTATTTAAGTACTTTTCATTAACATTTAATTATAAACTAGCTAAAATTGAATTTAAAAAGTGGCATAACAACATTAACATTTTATGCCAATCACTCATGTTCATCATATTAGTCATCATCAAATCAAAAGAAAACATATTACAAGAACTAAAAGAAAGGAGAGAAGATAAGGCAAATCTTTGGCTTTGCCAAATTCCCCTCTTGATCCTCCTTGAATTTCTCTTCAAAGTATGCCTCCAAAGCAAGGTTGAACTGCACCAAAGGCTTGCCGAAATTATTCTCTCCTTGGTGTGGCCATAATCTCTCTCTCTAAACTATTCTGACTTGTATTGAATGAAGCCTTGAATAGTGTAGAATGTAATGTTAAATGGCATTAAGGTCTAGGTTATTTATAAGAATGGGCTACTAGAAAATTACTTGCAAGGCAATGAAAAACCCTCGAATTCTTCCGTTACCTTACTTCTGATCCTACAAGGTGATATGAAATTATCTAATTTACAATAAATAAAGTAATGAAAAAAATCAATATTTTCCCCATATTTTCTCTAGTTGGCCTACCATGTAGGGTTACAAGGGTAAATTGTGCCTTTAATATGATCTCACATTCCCAATTAGATTAAGAAATGATCTATATATCCTTATCAATGCATGCATCGCATCGACATACTGATAGTCATACAAAACTATTAATTTAGTTTGAAAAGTTAGTGGGATGTCAAAGCTATTAAGTGAGATAAGCAGAAATTATAAATAATACAATCTAAAAGTAAACAAAATAAAAGTAACAGAGTTTATTATGAATGCGATGCCGACAATAGCTCACGAGGACCTGTAGGTAGGACTTAAGAGAACGAGGTTAAAATATAAAATGTGAAATACAAACATCTCAATGAGTGCTCTTAAGTAACAACAAAATAGATATCCTGTAGGTAAAATTATTTATACTCAAAACCTCACGTCACTCTTTGAAAAATTTTTAGTTTTGAAAATACTATCACAAACCTCTTAGCTTTATTCCCAAACATCTTTAAATCATCAAAACACAATTTAGGGGTAAAAATATAATTTCACATAATTACTTAAAGTCACGGATCAATCACCAGAACTATAAATGAAATTCCATAAAACATTTATATTCACTTTTGCTGAACAAATTCTCATAAAATACCAAGTCGAGGGGCTATAACCAGTAAAATCAACAATCATATATCAAAATTGGTACCACACTCTAGTATCGAGCCGTGTGACCTTCATCTTCCTGACAACGTCACGGGCAGGGGAGAGGGTATAACTCATCACGATGGACCGGCGTTCCAAACACATCATGGTAGGATCCTCATCATCTCTTTCTCGATACGTGTCCGCAATAGAGGATGTCGTAATATCATAATAGCGCTCGTAATATCATACATATCTCAATAAATAAATCAATACTGTGTGGTACTCCTCAAAATCATCTCTGAGATCACCCATCATTGGATTTCATCAATTTCTAACATCATTTATTTTAAAATAGTAATAAGTTCAACAATTTTCCAAAATCTTCTAATTTGGAAAAATTCACGAAAATATTCAAATCTTTCTACTATCAAATAATTACCCCAAGACTTATTACATCTCACAATGCCAAAATTGTTTTTTGAAATCGCTATTTTGCCCATAATTTATAAAATTTTCAAAAATATCCAAAAATTTGAACAACTATTTACATCGACATATATAATATATTTAAGGAGCATAATTTAAATGCTCAAGAACATCCAATCAAAATGAATCAAATGCAATTCAATCGTAATAGTATATAATCACAAAATATTTTAGAAAATAAATTACACTCACAGATAAGATACGTGCTTCCAATGGAACTTCAAACTAGCTCTCAACTATGGACGAATGCCTAAAATAATTCACCAAAAAAATTTTTAATTATGAAAAAAATTAGCCGAAGGCCCAAGGGAGTTCTCTAAATTTTTAATTACAAGATTAAAGCACTAATTAATAAAATTTCCATTCAATTTCAGTAATTAAGAAAATGCCCTTATCAGCCATATATCCAAAATTTGAAACTTTTGATTTCTCCAAAATTAACCGAAATCGAACATTGAGTTATGTTTCAAAAGATCTAGGAACCTAATTGAGTGCCCAATTTCACTCAATTTTATTTTGAAGCAGTCCAATTTTAATATCCAATCTCAACTTCAGATTGTTTGGGTTTTTCTATTTCAAGACTGTTTTCAACAAATTTTTTATCAAAATGAAATTGAGGATGAAAAGAATGAGAAATTACCTTCCATTTTGTGATTCCTCACTATCAATGAGTAGAATTGTTCTTGGAAGATTGCATTCATGGCTAAAATTGGGCATTTTTGAATCTGGCCAAATTGGATCAAATTGATGACATAGTTAGCTTGCCAATACCCAAGAAACATGTTGAGATCACTGGTGAGCACCCACTCATTGTCATTTGCTTCGCCGGAGAAGATGAAGTTTCGGCCAAAGAGTGAGTTCATCAAAGATGTTAACGGCATAGGAGGCAAAGAGGGGACCTCGGGTTGCTTCATGGGCACGGGGGGAAGCTTTCTGGATAGGGGTGCACCGCCACTCGTCGGCAGTGGAGGAGAACGACGATGAAGTATGAAATGAGTTGCAGTGTCATTGGGAGGCCCATGCGGAGTGTTGAATGGTCGTTAGAGCTCTTCAAGCTGCAGACAAGGTTGCCAAAGTGGTCTGGTGCCCAAGATGGTGGCTGTGTCGTGCCACTGGCCGAAGATCGGTGGGGAACTAGGTGGATGAGGTCGTTGTCTGAGTGGTTTTTCCATGACTTTGGGACAATATTTTGACAGGTTACATTGATTCTCTGCTGCCTATATTGGTACCATCATGTAGCTCGTTTCACAAGCTTTCCAAAGGTACAAAGAACGCATCCTAACTCAACCAGATGAGGAAGTTATGGCCGATTAAAGGTGTCGTGGCCATAAAATATATTTTCTCTCTCTTCCTATCAGAAAAAATTAGAGTTTATAATGAAAAGTAATGCCTCGGGAATCGTCAAAATAGTATTTAAAGACCAAATTGTGAGCTTTATGTTATTGACAGCTGTAAGGCACAAAGATTTGAATTAAAGTGCTTAAGAGGCATTGAAATTCATCTACTAAAGACTAAAAATGTAAAATACAACTTTGATTGACCATAACTAAAAATCTACAACTCTAATTTGGGCGTGCTGATAGTCTACAGACTAGTGGCGAAGGCCTCTGCGCTATACTTGATAATGTTCAAGAAGTGTACTGATAAATTTTAAATTTGATCTAGAAATTAAAATACAACTTTGATTGACCATAACTAAAAATCTACAACTCTGATTTGGGCGTGCCGACAATCTACGGACTCTACGCTATGCTTGATATGGTTTGAGCATAAACTATCCTGGATAAAAAGTAAACATGGAGCCTCCATCTGGTGAACCTAGTCCAAATTCACAAATAAGTAGTGTGAGCAATTCAGGTCATTACAACCTACCTCATTTAGAAGAATTTCATCCTTGAAGTTAAAATCTTACCTCATTGGAAAGGTAGGGATACTGCTCTATCATAATCTTCTTAGGTTCCCATGTTGCCTCTTATATGCCATAGTTCTGCCAAATAACTTTGATGATCGAAATTGTCTTATTATGCAATACCTTCTGAATCGTTTTACAAAGGTTCAATGGTTACGAAGTTGACCTCGACCCACAATCCAACTAGAGATTGGAACCTAGGTATGGAAGCTTGACCCGTTGTCTATGGGAAAGACAAGAACCTTGCTATAAACGCCACAATCAAAGCTTTCGTTCTTTGATTGTTAAGTTGGAAGTTTGTTCTTTAGACAAGCCAAAGAAAAAGAAGAATAGTTCTCAAAATAATTGTTATAATCTATCGTATCCCATTGCTGGCCGAATTTTGGCCCTTTAAATAGAAAAACATTGTTTGCCAAATATGGAAATAAACTCTAAAAGGAATAGGAAATAAAAGACTAATATACCCTTAATTAATCAGCTAAATTACAAGATAATTTCAATGTAGACGTCATAGATCCATTTATAGCTTCTCCGGCCTTTTATCCAATGCTTGTTGAATATAAAGCTCCAAAGCCTTCTTGAATTGTAGTGTCACGGGACCTCCTGGATAGCTCAAACCATCATATGGACCATCTCCTCTGTATGGCTTGATGTCCTCATCACCTTCTCTTTCTCGTCCACAACCCTAATGGGTTTTCCTCGTATGAAAATTGCTGTCTTAGATCGATAGTTGGTAGCTCTAGCATGGAGATGTGAATTGTATTATGGACCCATGAAAGTTCCTCTAATAAGGCAAGCTCGTAAACAACTGGGCCCACTTTTTTAGTTATCCTGTACGGTCCAATGTATCTCATACTCAACTTTTCAGTCTGCCGAAATGTACAACTCCTTTCCAAGGTGACAGCTTCAAAAAGACTCAATTTCTCACCTTAAACTCGATATCCTTTATTCTTATATCTACATAGCTCTTTTGTCAGTCTCTAATGACATTCACTTTATCAACTGTCATCTGAACATACTAAGATCCAACGAGTTTTCTTTCACCCACTTCATCCCAACACAATGAGGTATGACATTGTTTTCCATACAGTGCCTCATATGGTGACATTTCAATGCTGTAGCAGTTACTGTTATAAAATGTATCCTCCTTAAAGTGCAATACACATTACCTCAACATATCCTTCAGAGTTTGAATCGTCCTCTCCGATTGTCCATCTGTCTGAGGTTGGAAAGCGTTATTGAAAAGTAGTTAAGTGTCAAGTTCTCCTAGTAATTACTTTGTGGTACTCCTCAAAATCATCTCCAAGATCACCCATCATCAGATTTCATCTATTTCTCAAATCATTTATTTGAAAATCGTAATACGTTGACAAATTTTCCAAAATCTTCTATTTTTGAAAAATTCACGAAAATATTCAAATCTTTCTACCATCAAAAATTTACCCCAAGACTTTTTAAATTTCACAAAAGCCATAATTTTTTTTCTAAAATCACTATTTTACCTAGAATTTCTAAAATTTTTCATAAATCACCAAATAACCATTTAAAACACAAATTTCATATTTATTCCAAATAAATATGTGTTCCGTTTAAATCACAAATACATGGCATAATCTAGATTCAGCAACCGTTTAGATCCACGTATATCATATATTTAATAAGCATAAATGCACAAGAAAATCCAATTGAAAAAAATCAATTGCAATTCAATCGGAATAGTATATAATCCAAAAATAATTTATACTCACAGATTAGATGCGTACTTCTGCTAGATCTTCAACTATCTTTCGACTGTGCATGAACGCTTCAAATTTTTTAATTGTCAAAAAATAAGCCGAAGGCTTAGGAGAGTTCCCTAAGTCCCTAATTCCAATATTTAAACACTAAATTCTAAAATTGTCCTTCAATTTCAGTAATTACAAAAATGCCCTTTTCGACCATATACCCAAAATTTGAGACTTTTGATTTCTCCAAGATTAACTGAAATTGAGCATGGAGATATATTTCCAATACCTTTAGGAACCTAATTGAGTGCTCAAATTTCACTCAATTTTATTTTGAAGCATTCTGATTTCAATCTCCAATTTCTGTTTCAGATTGAGATTTGTGTTTTTTTGTTTCAATCTTCACATAATTCATGGATTCCAAATGGAAAGTCTTAGCTTCCAAGATTATCTCGATTGCACAAATTAGACAATGGGAATGCACTCAAATGTGAATGTTACCACAAGAGTATAAGCTTATCATAAGTACTAAAAATGTCAAACTTCATAATTAAACTGGTACTGATTGGCTAATTCAATTTGAAATGAAATTTTATAGAATTGATCTTTGATGAGTTAGGAATCATTAACAACCAAAATCACACTTTTTAGCTCCAGATATGATTAATTTAGTACAGGTTGCGCAAAAAATGCAGTAATTCCCAACTTTTGAACTTATTTCTCAAAAAAAGAAAAATAAAACAAATCAGTATTTTCAGTATTAATGAACTCAAAATTAAAAATCCAAACATAAAATATGGCATAAAACCAGTAATTTTTTATGCCTATCAACTACTCCCAATTTGAAGTTTGCTAGTCCCTAGCAAAGAAAGAAAGAAACTAGTAATATTTTTCCTATAAAAATACACTTAGGTACTTTCAATGTCATGCAATTGAAAAAATCTACATCAAATATAGATTTTTGCTTGACATAATTAATTTCTCTCCACTAATGTAGATCAATGGACTACCTTGAATCATTAAGACTTTATTAACATGTAATGTGAAGGCTAAAGAGTAATGACTTACAAATAAATTTTGGGTTGATATGAATATATGCTTATTAACAAACTTCAGCATACCTTTTGAAGTGCACACAAATACCTCTAACCGTGCTATTGGTGGGGTGTTGGTGCAAAATGATCATCCGGTGGCCTTTGAGAGTTGGAAACTGAAGGAAGCTAAGCAGCGATACTCAGCTCATGAGAAGGAAATGACTGTGGTAGTGCATTGCCTTGACACATGGAGACACTACTTGTTGGGTACGAAATTTATAGTGGTGACTGACAATGTGGCCAACACCTACTTCAAAACGCAGAAGAAGCTTACTCCTAAACAAGCTCGATGGCAAGAGTTTTTAGGGGAATTCCACTTTGAATGGGTGCATAGACCGGGAAGACAGAATCTGGTGGCTGATGCATTGAGCAGGAAAGTGGTGGCTGCGTATATGGCTGCCATCACCATTGTGGAGACAAATTTCCTTGAGCGAGTGCCGGCTCAAACTGCGAACGATGTTGCATACACCAAGCTAAAACAAGAAATCAGTGAGGGCTTGGTGAGAGATATTGGATTGAGGATGACTTGATCTATGCTCGTGGTGGGTGAGTTTATGTGCCTACATGAGGTGCCTGATTGTGTTGGTGAGGTACTGGATGACTTTGTTGATGTGATGCCCGCAGAGTTGCCTAAGGTGTTACCACCTAGAAGGACTACTGACCACAAGATTGAGCTAGAACCGGGTGCTAAGCCTCCTGCGAAAGCACCCTACAGAATGTCCCCTGCTGAGCTTGTGGAGTTGCTCAAGCAACTGAATGAGTTGCTGGATGCTGGTTACATACAACTGTAACATCCCGTTTCGAGAAAAATAATAAAATTTTCAAGTTTGACCAGTTTGACTTTTAGTGGGCTCGGAGTTGACTTTTTGTGTGAGCGTGCTATGGTTTTGACTGGGGTACCGTTGTGTAGAGCTAGTCGATACGAGTTTGTAGACTAGCAGCACACTCGATTCGGAGTTAAAACCGAGAAGTTATAGTTAAATTTGTGTGAGTGGCAATTTGGTAATTTGGTTGAGACTGGACTTAAAAGGACGAAAATGCCCCTGTCTGCATTCTTAAATTTTGGCCAAGTCTGGAAATTTCCAGACCTTACCCGCGTCACTTCTGCCACCCCCGCGCCTCCTTTCTTCCGCCGGTAACGGCCGTTTCCGCCACCGGATCGGACCGGCTCCAACACGAAACTTGAAGCCGGCAACCTCCTCTTCCTTTCCCCACCGGTGGTTCGCCGTGAAACCACCTGGATCGCCGGAAATCGCAACAAAACCGAGAGCTCGTGAACAGTTTGAACAGTCGCGACACCACCTTTGGCCGGCCATATCTCACTGTTCCGGTGGAGTTAGGGAACGTTCTTGGTACCGTTGGAAAGCTGGTGCGACGATCAACATTTTGGTACCAAGATTGACGCCGGAAACCGCCGGAGCACG